>ML798637.1:224957-249352 GCA_009831015.1 Picea engelmannii | reverse complement strand
AGAAAAATCATATGGATTTCTTCTCAAATCATTGTAAGGAGGAGGCCATCTCTACGTTCCATATCTGTCTCAAATAGGAATCACACACCCCTCTTAGGGTCTCTCTCTCTGGTTTGTGTCCAGGAGAATGTCTCACATAGATGCAATCATCAACATTAGTGAAATAACTATTAGAACAAGAACATGAGATAAATCACAAGTCTAATGACAACAATAGAAATTAAATTATGAGAACTTAAAAAAGATGTGGGATTTAGAGAAAGAGAGTTATACGTGTACTTACCCTCCCTGAGAGGAATGTGTGAGAGGTATGTGAGTGCCTACATGACGATATTAGTACTATGATGCCCCAAGTGGGGCACAAATAGTCAAAGAGACTAGTATCACGTGTAATAATTGTTGAAATGGATACTTGACACTGAGAGGGGGGGTGAATTAGTGTCACAAAACTTTGGACAATTTTCCACTTTTCACAAATTAATTGAAAAACATATATTTATTTCATTTTATTAACCAATATATAAAAAAGAATAGATACTTTATTTATTTATTTAACTTGAATGAATATATAAGATCAATCTTTGAATATCATATTCAAACAATTATGAGAGACCCAACTCTCTGTTACAAGAACCAGCTTGTAGTTCTCAGATCTAACTGAGAAATGAGGAATCCAACCCTCATAACAAGTCCCGGATTTTTCATCTCAGATCCAACTGAGATGTGAGGAATCCAATTCTCATACAAGACCCAGCTTTTAAATAGACATCAACCTGATAGAATGAACCTTCATTCAATCGATTATGTATAAATATATATACTTCAACAAATTCAACTACGCTTTCTTCTCACCATTCTTTCTTGTTTATATAGTCTTCCAACTGGTGTGAATTTGAATCATTGCATCTTTTGATTTTGAACCATTTTACCTTTTCATTTAAATGATAAAATTAATCGTTAAATAATATCATTTTCCTTTTTATTCTTTATTCATGATGCTCGTAAATTAAATCTCCTTTAATCATGACTGTGTGTCGGTTCTTTTGTTTTCATGAGTTGATCACAGACATGGATCGACTCATCATATCGTTCTCATGCTTTTGTTGCGTTCTTAGTTCACCAACAGATCATACTTGATCTTTTATCGATTCTCTGTATTGTTCTAGTGCTAACTCTATGTCGAATTAAATCTGTATGAGGTGCTTCCTTCAAATCATTTACATATGACCATATGCGAAAAACCATGGGCTTATTGTCTAAGCGATGTTCCTAGTGCCACCTCTTATTTCTCTCTTTGTTTCTTTATTCCATATGATCGCAGGTGGTGACCATGTGCTAGGCCAAGCAAGTTCTTGATCACTTATCAAAATCAACGGTTACGTTTTAATCTCCCGATGATATGGACGACTATCGGTACTTCAGGACTTTGTCCTTCTCGATTTCCATCCTCTATAATATTTCAAATCTCCCGAAGCAGATTTCTCTGAAATAGATCGGATGGTCGATCTATTATTTACACGATGAACGATTCTCATTCACTTAAAAACTTCGGTTATTCGTGGCTCTTGAACTCTGTAGTAACAATTCCTATGAAGTGATTACCTACTGAATAAGGCATATAGTAGTGGTGACTGCTTGTTGTTGGTTAACACTTCCACTTACACTATCCTTCCACTGTACTTGATCAGCGGTAGAGAACGCTTCCAAATTAGATCAACAGTAGGCATTAACTTTGGCCTTCGGTGCTTCGGGTGATTTCTGATGTTAGAAACCAGTTTCCCCTGAAGTACATACTCTCGAAGTGATGTATCTTCATGATGTCACTTATGAATTGGCACTAGCCTAGTGGCTTCCACGTGTCACTTAGATTCATGACTTACGCATACCTGAAATGCCAACTGCACTTTGACACTTTTCATCATATGATTGTGCCACTTGTCCTTGCTAACGTGGATCCCCTCATATGGCACATGTTCTTCTCCTGGATCTAACGGTTGTCTTAACTCATGAAATGTATCTCAAATCAACGACTGAGAGAAACTTTGGAACTTCAGCCTTCGGGTGAACTCATATGTTCTGAGTCCTTTTTCGCCAAAGTGATCAGTGCCAAAGTTGACCACACTCATCCTTGGTGCACTCTGAATAGATCAATGGTTGACAGGATTTCCTTGCTCTTCCTCTGATCCGACGGTTAACTAAAGTTCATGACTTCGAAACTTTGGTTAACTTTGCCTTTCTTACTTCTTGTTTTACCCAAAGTGAGATTACTCGAAGTGTAACCTTCTCACAACTTTTAACCCAAAATGAATTTTTTTTGTTGATCGTGATCTTAGATCGGTGACTCGATCTATCTACGGTGCTACTTTGCCTTGGTTTAAATCCAACGGCTCTTTTTTTTCCCAAAAAGTTACCTACGATCGAATGGCTCACGTTTACTTCGAAACTTCGACTTTGGCTAAAATTCCTTCATGCACATTTCCTTTGGTCGATTTTACCCAAAGTGGTCAATGTCGGGTTGACCATGCGTATGTTACTTCCATGATCTATGGTCCATGACTTACTATTTCCTTCCACTCAACTTGATCCAACGGTCGAGACTGCTCTTGGAGAAAATCAAGGATCAGGGATTATTGTGGGGTCCTCACTATCACAACGTTTAAAACTATTGTTGAGTTCCACAATGGAAACTGCTCATTTGGTAGTGGAACTAATTCCAACCGTATATCTATTGGCGGGTGACGATCGAAAGTCTAGACTAATTGTGGGATTTGAATTAACGCGTTTTTTAATTCTCCCTTCGTGCTCTGCAATCAATCCCTACCCTTGATCTAGCACTTGCATATCCAATGGTCATGACTTGATCTGCTCTTTGACCAGTCCTCCAATTGTCCTTCTCTTGTAATCTGACGGTCTAGACTAATTTTGGGATTGGAATTAAGGCATTGTTTAATTCTCCCTTCATGCTCCTCAATCAATCCCTACCCTTGATCTGGCACTTTGTGTATCCAACAGTCACGACTTGATCTGATCATTTTTCTGCAATGCGCTTTTCCTTCTGAGCTTTTATCTCTGCATATTGTTTGACATTTTCATTCTCTGTTAAATGTTATATTGTTGACATCAATGACAATTTCATCAATGATAACTAAACAATGACAATTCATCATAACAACTTATCATCACATCACAATGACATCGACTGTTGACATCAATGAAAACATATCAATGACAATATGTCCAACAATAATAAGATATGCATTTCTTGAGATGAGGGGTGAAAAGCATGGACATTGTGGAAATTCCAAGATAACCCCATAAGGGTTTCTTAAGAGATAAAATTTTAATCAACTTGGAAAACTGGATATTGTGGAAGTTTTCAAGGATCAATGTTTCCACAAGCCATCTCAAGAAGGTTTAATAAACTTAATGTGTAATTAAGGATCATGGAAATAATTTTCTATAACTAGGTTTTACCTAAATGTTGATGATATGGAAGCATCGGGTAAGATTATCAATTATAAGGATTATACAATCAATGTCATTATTTAAATATTTTTCTAGAATAATCACATTCATTTTTTAATCAAGATTTCAAACCAAGCCAATGTGTTCCATCATCGAGATCATGAAACACTAGTTGTCATGATGGTAAGGCTATAAATTATAGACACAAAATAACCCATGGAAAATGGGACAACCATGCAATCTTATTATAGATAGATGCATGACTTACATCATGTTATTGCATGCTAAAAATGTGGTAGCGTTACTATGAACTATGGTATTAAGAAAAATTCCATGGCAATGAGGAAGAAGAAAAAGAATTTGTTTATTAAAGATGGTTTGTATTATATAATTTTATGCTTTAACTAATGGATCTTTATGTTTTCTATTATAGGGACCAAACAAGGCCAAGTGGGGTCCACTGAATTTTCAAATGAGACATTTATAGGAGGTAACCGACTGGCAATAGTTTCCCACAAGGTTGGGGATGCATGTATCTAAGATGATAGTAGATGAGAGAGAAATATTGCAAAGAGTAGGCCCAGCGAGGTTGACCAGGATAATATTTTGTTGATTTGATTAGGACTTATGTAGGAGGTTGATTAGCTATTATGACCTAGCGTCCTACCCCTTTAAGTTTCCCCAGGGGCGTAACGCTCACAATTGTTTTACCAACTAAAACAAAGTTTAAAAATGGTAGTTGAGACAATGATATTTTGGAAAGTTGGCCTAAAGAGGATGAGCAAGATAATATTGATTTGATTTGATTAGAACTTATGAAGGGGGTTGATTAGCCACTGGGAACCCCGATTCCCATCACTTTAAGTTTCCCCAATGGTGGAATTCCCAAAATTTCTCTTATCGACTAAAACTAAGTTTAAACATGACAATATATTTTATTTTGATTCAACCATCTATGTTAAAGGGTTTGATAAACTAGATAAACTTAAAAATCATATGAACTCCTTTGGTGATGTGATTTTTATGGACATTTTCTAAGTGATAGAAGGTCATGTCTATGTAAATATGTTTGCATGACACTTTTATACGTAGTCATGGACTTTTATATGTAGTCGTGGACTTTTGAAACCCTAGGGCCAAATACTCAAAATCCTCAGAATTTTATTTTGAAGGTCTCTGGAGATGCACTGAGGAGGTTCGTACATCTTGGTCCAAGTTTTAGCTCCAGCTTCCACTTATAAAGGGGTGAAAGGACTGATCAAATGAGGGTCATACAGATTTCTGTAGAAACCCTAAAGGTCATATGGAACTGCAAAAGGAGGACGGTTTATCCTTTTGAATGCTTGTGCAGGGGTTCTTCAAGACCTGTGCTATGAAACCATGTTTATTTTTAAATAAGAAAAGTTAAGAATGAAGTTTATTCCATTTTTATAAGTTATCTTAATCATAACCAAAAATGTTGCAGCAACCAAGATCATAAGAAGAAACACCATGCACAAGAAGTATCCTGGGAAACCCTTCTAAACAAGGAAGAAAACCCATCCAAATATTTTGCTATATTCTTCAAGAGAAATACCTTCACCACCAAGAAATCCCAGCACACAAGAGGGTGCTTTCAAACCCTAGAAGACTAGCTCCCAATAGAGGTGTGCACTTTTCCCAAGAAGGTGTACTTTCTGAAATTTCTAAACTCGCACAAATGATATGATTCCTCAATGGGGAATTTACCTTTACTTATACTAGACTGAACCTGTAAATAGAAGTGTCTATTGGCACAACATGGCCGAACTCTCTATCTCATAATATAATTAATATTAACGAGATTAATTATATTTTACATTAATTATCAATCACATTAAGGTGGGGTTGACCTATACCCTTTACATTACAATTAGGATTACAGGTAGGTCTGAAACTTGAAAAATATAGCAAGGGATCTTATACACCCACTAGTGCTCATCCACTAGGGGCACATCCATAGGCAATTCCATATCTCTGGCTCACTACATTATAGAGAAGAACCACTTCTTCACTAGTGCTTAGCCACTAGGATCACGTTCACCTATGCTCGTCCACAGGCATGCCCAATCAACATATATTCTTTCCCACTGCATTACATAGGAGAGTCCTCTAGAGTTTCTCATCAACTCTCTACTCAGAGGAGGCTAATACAACATCTTCATTTCTTTTCTTATAACGATGCACCCAACACTTTTGGATTTCACACGTTCACCTTGTGCTCAGCCACGAGAACGTCCAACTCTGCAAATATCCTTTCTCACTGCATTACACAGGAGAATCATATGGAGTTCTTCTCAACTCTCTGTAAGGAGGAGGCCATCTCTACATTCCATATCTGTCTCAGATAGGAACCACACACCCCTCTCAAGGGCTTTCTCTCAGATGTGTGTCCTGGAGAATGTCTCACATAGTTGCAATCATCAATACTCCCTCTCAGCTAGGGAGGCATTCTTCATCATGCTAAGTATCACACGAATGTACTTTGAACTTTGTCTTGACTGTAGTCATCAACACTCCCTCTCAACTAGGGAGGTATTCTTCACCAAGATAATTTGGTGAAGATGTCTACAATATTCTCATGTGTAGGAAGGTACTTCATGTGTACTATTGTCACCTGCATCATCTCTCTAATATAATGTTATTTCTTCTCAACGTGTTTAGATCTATCAAGAAACACTAGGTTATCAAAGAGCTTTACACGCGGATCTTGTTATCATCATAGAATCTGTCTCATGATCAAGTAAATATGTCAGAAGCTTGTGAAGCCACATTATTTCGCACACTTGATTATATATACTCTATTTTTGTGGTACTCAAGGCCACAGAGTTTTTTTTTCTGTTGCATTAGGAAACCATGGAAAAATTCACGGTAAGACAACAACATGATGTGCTATTCTAGTCCACTATACTCTCTCCTCAATCTATATAGGCATATCCCTGCAAACTCAATTTCACACTTGGAGGCATATCTCAGACTATATCAAATTGTGTCTCGTGTATATCTCAATACATGCATTATTGTTCTCCAGTGAGTCTGTCTCGGCTGGCTCATGGATTGGCTAAGCATATTCACTACAAAGCATGAATCAGGTTTGGTGTTAACCAGATATATCAATGATCCAATTAGTTGTGGATCAATCTCATCTTAAGCATCATTATTCATTTTCTTCAAATCCATCATGGTGTTTTTGTATTATGTCATACTAAACTTCTTTAATATTCCCATTGTATATTTTCTTTGACTCGGGAAAATCTCACTGGTTCTTTATCATACTTCTAGGAAGTAGAGCATCATAGTCAGATCCTTCATCTTGAAATCAGAAGTCAAGGATTACTAGTTTTCAACAACAAGACTTTCTGAACAAGTCATCAAAATCAGGCTCTCGTCACCAACACTATAATAATATAGGTTTGGATCAGCAACACTCTTGTTGAAACCCAAACTCATCAAGAATCCATTCATCTGATATAGTTTCCAAATCTTGGATGGTTGTACGAATGGAAGTGTATCAGGATTACTAGATCAAGTGTCTCATCATAGACAACTCCCTTTGTTTGTGAGAATCCTTTGGTTTTGTATTTCTTGATACTTCCATTAGCTGCATGCTTTCTCTTAAATATCCACTTGGAAGTTACCACAGACTTCCCTTCTGGTCTATGAATAATATCTTATACATCATTTTTTAAGATACATTGGTATTCTTCTATTATGGCATCTTACCATACATGTTTCTCTTGTTGTTTCTTCAATGAAGTGGCTCATGACTGAAGGATAGATTTCAAAAGCTCTTTTTCTTTCTCAAGGTTTCCTTTGAGGGACTTGTATGTTTCTTTGCCTTCTAGCATAGTTTTTTTGACCCTATGCATGTATTTTTATGCCCTTACTGCAATATCTCTGGACATATAAACTGGAGCAACTGGATTAGTTGGAATAATGTATGTCTCCCTCTGAACTACTGAAGGGGGAGAAGATATTGTCTCACTATCAATCTCCATATGAGATTCTCTGGATCTTTTGAAAGGCTATCTCTTCTTCAAGGACAACATCTATGCTTGTCTCAATCTATCTCTAACCATGAATGTCGATATTGGAAAGTCTTCGAAAATTCACTGTTATCCCATAAGTGTATCCTTTCTCCCTGAATGGTCTAGATTGGACTTCTTCTCTTTTATTACTTGTTAGATATTTTATGTTTTCTTATCTGGCATAATAATCAATCAAATACAGTTTGGACTCCCGTACCATGGATAATGGTCCAAGTCTTTTAGGGATCCCATACTAGGGATAATACCCTTCATTTATTAAGAATGTAATCAACTATAAAATTAGAGATCAATTGATTTACCTGGGTTTGTAGTCATGTTTATCTTAGAGGAAGTATTTCTCCTCTCTCTTATCATTCTTTTGAGGTGGAACTGGATCAATGTCAGCGGTATAAGCATATTGTCTTCCCTTCTTTCTAGTTGGACAGTTTCTTGCATAGTGCCCATATTTGTCACATCTGAATCAATGAATTTCTTAAACATCTCTTCTCTGATTATAGCCTGGGTTTGATGAAGACTTTTCATCTTTGAATGTTTGTCTGAAGTTTCTTTTGAATTTTCCTCCTTTCTTTGTATGAAGTGCAAGAGCATGATTTTCTTCTGGGGAGTCTTCCATTCCTCTATTTATATGTCTAAGTTCTTCTTGAGTACAATATGTCCATAGATGATCAAAGGTTGGTAGACTTTCTCTTCTGCTGATACTTTGAAGAAAAGGCTCCCAATGTTTTAGAAGGTTTTTAAGAGTGGATAAGACGAGTTCTCTATCAGACATGATTTCTCCAATGGTTTCTAGTTGTTCTTTAATCTCTGATATCTTCATAAAGAAGATAGCAACTCTGTCACCTTTTGTCATCTTGGTACTTTGAAGTTGGATCTTCAAGGTAAGAGCTATGAGGGTGTTGTCACTTTCAAAATTTTCTTTTAATGCTTCATACATATCATAAGATGTCTTCAGGTTGGAAATATGAGGTAAGAGATGATCTCTTACTGAGTAGATGATTAATTTTCTTGCTTTGACATTTTCTTCCTTTCTTATCTTCTTATTTTCATCAGTAGTTGTAGCTGGTAAAGTTTTAGTTACCACATCCAAAATGTCATATTCTTCAAGGGTGACCTGGAGCCTTGATTTAGAGGAGTTGAAGTTGTTTGCTCCATCAAACCTATCTTCTACTAAGGTTATATTCTTCATTTGTTAGGATTCTTCAAACTCTCACCAATTGGATTTAGAAAACCTAATGATTAGGTTGCATTAGTAACCTTGGATTGATTTCGGCTTATGACTACCAACAATCAAATTTGAGAGTGTCACAGGAATTCTTTCTTGAATTGAAAACTTTTCTTCAAGATGTTTCAGAAATCCTAAGATCAGGATTCTGCAGAAAATCTCGGTACCCTAGAAACCCTAGGGCCAAAAACTCAAAATCCTCATAATTTTATTTTGAAGGTCTCTAGAGATGTGCTAAGGAGGGTCGTACATATTAGTCCAAGTTTTATCTCCAACTTCCACTTATAAATGGGTCAAAGGGTTGATCAAATGAGGGTCGTAAGGATTTCTGCAGAAACCCTAGAGGTTGTATGGAACTGCAGAAGGAGGAAACTTTATCCTTTTGAATGCTTGTGCAGGGGTTCTTCAAGACCTATGCTTTGAAACCATGTTGATTTTTCAATAAGAAAGTTTAAGCATGAATTTTATTCCATTTTTAGCATTTATCTTAACCATAACCAATAATGTTGCAGCAACCAAGATCACAAGAAGAAACACCATGCACAAGAAGTATCTTAGGAAACCCTTCTCAACAAGGGAAGAAAACCTAGCGAAATCCTTTGCTATATTCTTCAAGAGAAATACCTTCACCACCAAGGAAACCTAGCACACAAGAGGGTGCTTACAAACCCTAGAAGACTAGCTCCCAAGAGAGGTGTGCACTTTTCCCAAGAAGGTGTACTTGTTGAAATTTCAAAACTCGCACAAAAGATATGATTCCTCAATGGGGAATTTACCTTTACCTATAATAGACTGAACCTATCAAAAAAAGTGTCTATTGGCACAATAGGGTCGACCTCTCTATCTCATAATATAATTAATATTAACCAGATTAATTATCTTTTACATTAATTATCAATCACATTAAGGTGGGGTTGACCTGTACCCTTTACATTACAATTAGGTTTATAGGTAGGTCTGACTATTGAACAATATAGAAAGGGATCTTATACACCCACTAGTGTTCATCCACTAGGGGAACATCCATAGGGATGTCCATATCTCTGACTCACTGCATTACACAGAAGAACCACTTCTTCACTAGTGCTCAGCCACTAGGATCATGTTCACCTGTGCTCGTCCATAGGCACATCCACTCAATAGATATTCTTTCCCAATGCATTACACAGGAGAGTCATCTAGATTTTCTCATAAACTCTTTGCTCAGAGGAGGCTAATACATCGTCTTCATTTATTTTCTCATGACGATGCACCCATCACTTTGGGATTTCACATGTTCACCTTGTGCTCAGCCACAGGCACATCCAACTCTGCAAATCTCCTTTCTCAGTGCGTTACACGAGAAAATCATATGGATTTCTTCTCAACTCTTTGTAAGGAGGAGGCCATCTCTACATTCCATCTCTGTCTCAGATAGGAATCACACACCCCTCTCAGGGTCTCTCTCTCTGGTTTGTGTCCAGGAGAATGTCTCACATAGCTGCAATCATCAACATTAGTGAAATAACTATTAGAACAAGAACATGAGATAAATCACAAGTCTAATGACAACAGTAGAAATTATATTATGAGAACTTAAAAAAGATGTGGGATTTAGAGAAAGAGAGTTATATGTGTACTTACCCTCCATGAGAGGAATGTGTGAGAGGGATGTGAGTTCCTACATGACGATATTAGTACTATGATGCCCCAAGTGGGGCACAAATAGTCAAAGAGACTAGTATCACGTGTAATAATTGTTGAAATGGATACTTGACACTGAGGGGGGGGGGTGAATTAGTGTCACAAAACTTTGGACAATTTTCCACTTTTCACAAATTAACTGAACAACATATATTTATTTCATTTTATTAACCAATATATAAAAAAGAATATATACTTTATTTATTTATTTAACTTGAATGAATATATAAGATCAATCTTTGAATATCATATTCAAACAATTATGAGAGACCCAACTCTCTGTTACAAGAACCAGCTTGTAGTTCTCAGATCCAACTGAGAAATGAGGAATCCAACCCTCATAACAAGTCCCAGCTTTTTCATCTCAGATCCAACTAAGATGTGAGGAATCCAATCCTCATATAAGACCCATCTTGTAAACAGGCATCAACCTGATACAATGAACCTTCATTCAATCCATTATGTATAAATATATATACTTCAAAAAATTCAACTACGCTTTCTTCTCACCATTCTTTCTTGTTTATATAGTCTTCCAACTGGTGTCAATTTGAATCATTGCATCTTTTAATTTTGAACCATTTTACCTTTTCATTTAAATGATAAAATTAATCGTTAAATAATATCATTTTCCTTTTTATTCTTTATTCATGATGCTCGTGAATTAAATCTCCTTTAATCATGACTATGTGTTGGTTATTTTGTTTTCATGAGTTGATCACAGACATGGATCGACTCATCATATCGTTCTCATGCTTTTGTTGTGTTCTTAGTTCACCAACAGATCATATTTCATCTTTTATCAATTCTTTGTATTGTTCTAGTGCTAACTCTCTGTTGAATTAAATCTATATGAGGTGGTTCCTTCAAATCATTTACATATGAACATATGCGAAAAACCATGGGCTTATTGTCTAAGCGATGTTCCTAGTGCCACCTCTTTTTTCTCTCTTTGTTTCTTTATTCCATATGATCGCAGGTGGTGACCATGTGCTAGGCCAAGCGAGTGATTGATCACTTATCAAAATCAATGGTTACGTTTTAATCTCCCGATGATATGGATGACTGTCGATACTTCGGGACTTTGTCCTTCTTGACTTCCATCCTCTATAATATTTCAAATCTCTCGAAGCAGATTTCTTTGAAGTAGATCGAATGGTCGATATATTATTTGCACGATGAACGATTCTTTTTCACTTCAGAACTTCAGTTATTCGTGGCTCTTGAACTCTGCAGTAACAATTCTTATGAAGTGATTACCTACTGAATAAGGCATACATCAATGGTGACCACTTGTTGTTGGTTAACACCTCCACTTACGCTATCCTTCCACTGTACTTGATCAGCGGTCGAGAACGCTCCCAAATTAGATCAACGATAGGCATTAACTTTGGCCTTCGATGCTTCAGGTGATTTCTGATGTTAGAAACCAGTTTCCCCTGAAGTACATACTCCCGACGTGATGTATCTTCCTGACATCACTTATGAATTGGCACTAGCCGAGTGGCTTCCACGTGTCACTTAGATTCGTGACTTATGCATACCTGAAATGCCAACTCCACTTTGACACTTGTCATCATCTGATTGTGCCACGTGTCCTTGCTGACGTGGATCTCCTCATATGGCACATGTTCTTCTCCTAGATCTAACGATTGTCTTAACTCCTAAAATGTATCTCAGATCGATGACTGAGTAAGACTTTGGAACTTCGGTCTTCGGGTGAACTCATATGTTCTGAGTCCTTTTTTTCCAAAGTGATCAGCACTGAAGTTGACCACACTCATCCTTGGTGCGCTCTGAATAGATCAACGGTTGACAGGATTTCCCTGCTCTTCCTCTGATCTGACGATTGACAAAAGTTCATGACTTCGAAACTTTAGTTAACTTCGCCTTTCTTACTTCTTGTTTTACCCAAAGTGAGATTACTCAAAGTGTAACCTCCTCACAACTTTTAACCCGAAATGAATGTTGTTTGTTGATCGCAATCTTAGATCGACGGCTCGATCTATCTGTGATGTTGCTTTGCCTTGGTTTAAATCCAATGGCTCTTCTTTTTCCCAAAAAGTTACCTACGATCGGATGGTTCACGTTTACTTCGGAACTTTGGCTTCGGCTAAAATTCCTTCATGCACATTTCCTTCGGTCGATTTTACCCAAAGTGGTCAATGTTGGGCTGACCATGCATATGTTACTTCCATGATCTATGGTCATGACTTACTATTTCCTTCCACTCAACTTGATCCAACGGTCGAGACTGCTCTCAGAGAAAATCAATGATCAGGGATTATTGTGGGGTCCTCACTATCACGACGTTTAAAACTATTATCGAGTTCCACAATGGAAACTCCTCATTTGGTAGTGGAACTGATGCCAACCGTAGATCTATTGGTAGGTGATGATCGAAGGTCTAGACTAATTATGGGATTTTAATTAACATGTCGTTTAATTCTCCCTTCGTGCTCTGCAATCAATCCCTACCTTTGATCTGGTGCTTGCATATCCAACGGTCATGACTTGATCTGATCGTTGACCAGTCCTCCAATTCTCCTTCTCTTGTAATCTGATGGTCTAGACTAATTTCAGGATTGGAATTAAGGCATTGTTTAATTCTCCCTTCGCGCTCCTCAATCAATCCCTTCCCTTGATCTGGCACTTTGTGTATCCAACAGTCACGACTTGATTTGATCATGTTTCTGCAATGTGCTTTTCCTTCTGAGCTTTGATCTCTGCATATTGTTTGACATTTTTCTTCTCTGTTAAATGTTATATTGTTGACATCAATGACAATTTCATCAATGATAACTCAACAATGACAATTCATCATAACAACTTATCATCACATCACAATGACATCGACTGTTGGCATCAATAAAAACATATCAATGACAATATGTCCAACAATAATAAGATATGCATTTCTTGAGATGAGGGGTGAAAAGCATGGACATTGTGGAAATTCCAAGATAACCCCATAAGGGTTTCTTAAGAGATAAAATTTTAATCAACTTGGAAAACTGGATATTGTGGAAATTTTCAAGGATCAATGTTTCCACAAGCCATCTCAAGAAGGTTTAATAAACTCAATGTGTAATTAAGGATCATGGAAATAATTTTCTATAACTGGGTTTCACCTAAATGTTGATGATATGGAAGCATCGGGTAAGAATATCAATTATAAGGATTATACAATCAATGTCATTATTTAAATATTTTTCTAGAATAATCACATTCATTTTTTAATCAGGGTTTCAAACCAGCCAATGTGTTCCATCATCGAGATCATGAAACACTAGTTGTCATGATGGTAAGGCTATAAATTATAGACACAAAATAACCCATGGGAAATGGGACAACCATGCAATCTTATTATAGATAGATGCATGACTTACATCATGTTATTGCATGCTAAAAATGTGGTAGTGTTACTATGAACTATGGTATTAAGAAAAAATCCATGGCAATGAGGAAGAAGAAAAAGAATTTGTTTATTAAAGACAGTTTGTGTTATATAATTTGATGCTTTAACTAATGGATCTTTATGTTTTCTATTATAGGGACCAAACAAGGCCAAGTGGGGTCCACTGAATTTTCAAATGAGACATTTATAGGAGGTAACGGACTGGCAATAGTTTCCCACAAGGTTGGGGATGCATGTATCTAAGATGATAGTAGATGAGAGAGAAATATTGCAAAGAGTAGGCCTAGTGAGGTTGACCGGGATAATATTTTGTTGATTTGATTAGGACTTACGTAGGAGGTTGATTAGCTATTATGACCTAGAGTCCTACCCCTTTAAGTTTCCCCAGGGGTGTAACGCTCACAATTGTTTTACCAACTAAAACAAAGTTTAAAAATGGTAGTTGAGACAATGATATTTTGGAAAGTTGGCCTAAAGAGGATGAGCAAGATAATATTGATTTGATTTGATTAGGACTTATGAAGGAGGTTGATTAGCTACTGGGAACCCCGATTCCCATCGCTTTAAGTTTCCCCAATGGTGGAATTCCCAAAATTTATTTTATCGACTAAAACTAAGTTTAAACATGACAATATATTTTCTTTTGATTCAACCATCTATGTTAAAGGGTTTGATAAACTAGATAAACTTAAAAATAATATGAACTCCTTTGGTGATGTGATTTTTATGGACATTTTCTAAGTGATAGAAGATCATGTCTATGTAAATATGTTTGCATGACACTTTTATACGTAGTCGTGGACTTTTGATTGATGTTATTTATGCTTGATTGACTTATTTAACATGTGCAAGCCCATGTGCGGGGGAGAGGGGGGAATAATCATTTGATGTTTTTACCAATTTCTTATAAGTTAAGTGTACATACTCACAGCGGGAATTATGATGATTTTCTATACACATGTATTATCAACTAATGTGTAAATGGATATTATGTGGGAATACCAAGGAAGTAACACCTCACTCTAATTTGATAGTGAGAAGGCTATCAATACTATACATTGTTCAATACTTCTTGATGCTTTTATGTTGGATGTATTGGGAATTTTGTGTATCATGCAAGATGTAGGAGACTTGCCAAAATTGTTTATCATATGGACATGAACTGATGTAATAAAAATGGGTAGGGTAAAAGGTCCTTTAAGAGAGAAGGCCGAGTTATTAAATGTAGACCAATAAGTGAGCATAATGTACAATATAACATAATACCCAATGAGGGTTTTACTTCTAATTGAAATGATTAAGAGCTCAAATGAATAATGTTAATGTTGATATTTGGGTACCTTGGAAAGTAGTCCCCTTGTGTTTGTGAGCTTCTAAACACATGAGGGAAGTAATTTGTACCATGTACCATGTAATTTATGTCCAATTTCACTTTGACTTAGGAGATTTAAGTCAAAAGTGAAATTTGGTCATTTTAGCCTAAAGTGATAATCAATTCACAAAGTGGGTGAATTAATAGACATAAAGTGAAACTATGGAAACTTAAGTAAAGTGGGTTTTGAGTTGAGATTTAGACGAGATGATCTCAACCATTGATTAGGGATGAGATGAGATGATCTTATCCACCCAACTTTTAGGTTTTCTTATGCTTCCTAAAGGAGGGCACAAGGGGAAAAGGAGAGGTCATTCACTCATTTGTTCACTTCAATAGTTTGAGAGAGAGAAAGAGGATGAGGTTTCAAGCATTGGGAGAGGAAATCTTGGGTGCCTCCTTGCATGGAGGGCTCATGGAGGCTTAGTTCCCAGTTTATTTAGTGGGGAGATTCTAGTTCTGAGGAGGGCGCACTTGAGGAGGAGGGTGCATCATCAGTGGGGAGGTCTTAGAGAGCTCATTTTGCAGTGAGGTKTGTTTCATAGGGAGGCTACACTTCAATATCAGCGTAATGTGGAGGGGTTTCTTGTTCAGATCTTCCAKTTGGCATCTAGCTCCATTTCAATGGTCTTGGCAACATTTCTGGGKGGCGCACCATCCTAGGGCGCTCTTGCTTCATTTGGACTTGTATTTCAGCTTGGATCAAGTTGATATTGTATCAGGTTCATCTATAGTTTGTACTTGATGTATTCCACCATCTATTCTCCTCRTATATAGACTTGTATTCCAAACTAGTTTTCCCTGGGGGGTTTTATCCAGGGTCATGTTGACCAAAAATACTTGTGTCAAATTTCATGTGTGTTAGAGTGTAGAACTACTGTATTTTCAGCTGTAAAGATCTCTAGGTGTGTTACATTTATTTTAGTATGCATGTGCTAACCCTTGGTGACTAAAACTACATGCTAGAGCACCTAAAATTATGAATGTAACCATAACAAATCAGCAAGAAGTTCCTAAATTGTTGGTTGTCCTAAAACAATAGTAAAACCTTCTTTGACATTTGAAACTTAGAGCCAACTTGAGGTAAAAGATAGACCTAGTTGGCAGCTTGATAGGACCTGGAAAATCTCCATGGTATCAGTTGAGGTGGCTAATGTTTTAGTAGTTTGGACAGCATATGAGTGGGTTGTTATACACATCGTCTTGGCAGATTTTGTGGACAGCCATTCACAGTGTTTAGTGGCTGCTTGTTGGAAAAATTTTGTAGAGGATTGTAGAGAAGTTTGTGCACAGTTTGGACAACCTCTTTTCACACCTACGTGGACAGGAGTGAGGTTGTATTTCACGACCTCTTTTCACACCTATATTGCTAGGGGTGAGGTCGAAGTTTGCTTGCCTCTTTTCACACCTGTGCTGACAGGAGTGAGGTATTGTTCCTTTGCAGTTGGAGTGCATTTTGGTAGTCATGTCAGCATCTCAAATGCATGTGGATGATAGGCTAGCTAGATCTAGAAACTGGTCGCCTTGGAAGGAGAGGATCATATTTATCTTGGACCTCGAACTATGGGATATATTTGAGGTGCATGTTCCTACTATTCTTGCTACTTCCCCCATCTTGTTGGAAGAGTTAAGGAAGAGGAACAAGTAGGTAAAGAGGACCATATGTGATTCAGTGAGGGATCGCATCATTCCCCACTTGACCGATAAATCTTATGCATATGAGATGTGGGCATTTCTATGTAAGCTTTATCAGAGCTCTAATGAGAACTGGAAGATGGTTCTTCATGATTGACTAAGGGGCATTCACATGCTCGATGATGAGTCAGTTACTTCTTTCCTTGGTCATTACACCTGGATCAGAGACAAGCTTGGAGTCATTGGAGAGGTGGTGGAACCCAATTATATGGTGAAGACAGCCTTAAACAGCTTTACCAAACCATGGGGTCCATTAGTTCATGGAATTGTTGCCAAGGAGGTCATGCCCACATGGGAGATGATGTGGGATGACTTTGTTCAGGAGGAGACTAGACTTGTGGCAGAGGCTTTTGGATAGCATCATCAGTAGACAGTGTAGAGTGATGAGAACCTTGCTCTTTGGATAAAGGGCAAGAAGAGGACTAGTCGGGGAGGTCGGTAGGGTCCCAAGTTTGGGGCCCAACCACAGGGAGGATAGAGAAGAAGTGAGGCAAAGAGAGATATGAGCTCAATGAGATGATTTTCTTGTAGGGATTTGGGTCACTGTGCAGGACAGTTTCCCAAGAATAAGAAGAAGTAGCATGATGTTTCAGCAGCGACAGCAGAGGATCTTGAGTTCAATGAACAGTTTGCGAGAGAGTGTGCATTCGTGACTACTTTGTATATAGTTACACCATCCAGCATTAGATGGGGAGACAGAGTTGAGGAGGATTGACTAACTCATAGTAGTGATCCAGAGGGAGCTCAGACTCAAGTTTCAAGTATACCATCATCAGAGGGGGTGACTAGTCCACCCAGGATAGCTTCAGTTTCAGAGTTGTCGAGCAGACAAAGAGTTGGTGCTATAGTTTTAGAACATCAGATATTGATGAGGAGGAGTGGCAAGGAACCATGGAGGCTTGATCCTCACTTGGATATGGATATGGGTAGATCAGGTTCTGGATCCACTTCAGGTGGAAGCTACTTGGTGAGAGGCCAAGTTAAGGATCTTGGTGAGATGTCGAGATCCTGGTACTCTTGGTGAGATACCAAGAGGGGGAGACTCTTGGTGAGATGCCAAGAGAGTGACTATTGGTGAGATGCCAAGAGAGTGACCCTTGGTGAGATTCCAAGAGTAGTGATCGTTGGCAAGATGCCAGGAGGTAGAAATCCTTGGTGGGAGACCAAGGTGGAGATCTTTGGTGTGATGCCAAGATCTAAGTGATCTTGGATAGGTGAAGAGACACTTCCATCTATGGATCATGCAGATTGATCAAATATGTGTCAGACTACTTTCATTGATCATGGTACAACCATACTCATTGAGTATATGCCAGGAGCCAACCATGTCCACTATAGGGATGATATTGGTGGTGACAGGCACTTTCCTCGGTAAGAGGGAGTGTTGAGATTTGGGTACCTTGGAAAGTGGTCCCCTTGTTTTTGTGAGCTTCTAAACAAATGAGGTAAGTACTTTGTACCTTGTACCATGTAATTTATGTCTAATTTCACTTTGACTTAGGAGATTTAAGTCAAAAGTGAAATTTGGTCATTTTAGCCTAAAGTGACAATTAATTCACAAAGTGGGTGAACTAATAGACATAAAGTGAAACTATGGAAACTTAAGTAAAGTGGGTTTTGAGTTGAGATTTAGATCAGATGAGATGATCTCATCCACCCAATTTTTAGGTTTCCTTATGCTTCCTAAAGTAGGGTGCAAGGGGCAAAGGAGAGGTCATTCACTCATTTGTTCACTCCAAGAGTTTGAGAGAGAGAAAGAGGATGAGGTTTCATGCATTGGGAGAGGAAATATCGGGTGCCTTCTTAAATGGAGGGCTCTTGGAGGCTTAGTGCCCAGTTTATTTAGTGGGGAGCTTCTAGTTATGAGGAGGGCACACTTGAGGAGGAGGGCGCATCATCAGTGGGGAGGTCTTAGAAATCTTAGTTTGCAATGAGGTATGCTTCAGAGGGAGGCTACACTTTAGTATCAGAGTATTGTGGATGGGTTTCATGTTCAGAGCTTCCAGTTGACATCTGGCTCCATTTCAGTGGTCATGGGAGCATTTCTGGGGGGCGCACCATCCTAGGGTGCTCTTGCTTCATTTGGACTTGTATTTCAGCTTGGATCAAGATGCTATTGTATCAGGTTCATCTATATTTTGTACTTGTTTTATTTCACCATCTATTATCCTCATATATAGACATATATTCCAAACTGGTTTTCCCCGAGAGGGTTTTATCCAGGGTCATGTTGACCAAAAATACCTATGTCAAATTTCATGTGTGTTAGAGTGTAGAACTACTGTATTTTCAGATGTAAATATCTCTAGGTGTGTTACATTTATCTTAGTATGCATGTGCTAACCCTTGGTGACTAAAACTACATGCTAAAGCACCTAAAATTGTGAATGTAACCATAACAAATCAGCAAGAAGTTCATGAATTGTTGGTTGTCCTAAAACAACATCAAAACCTTCATTGACAGTTGAAACTTAGATCCAACTTGAGGTCAAAGACAGACCTAGTTGGCAGCTTGATAGGACCTGGAAAATCTTCAGTTAAAAGAATAAGAATGAAAATTGGATATATTACAATATAACTAGATATCATAAGGAAATCAAATCTGACTGTATCCAAGAAACGTCAATATAAATTACTTTTCATACTATAATAATATTAAAAATTAATATTATTTTTTTGCAATTTTTATTATATAGGGAAGGGAAGAAGAGGAAGAGGGGGACACACACTTCATTGGAATTTGGCATTTTTGGTTGAAACTTTTCATTATTGAAAGAAGGTGAAAGAAAGTAACAAATGCCAGTGATCCTTTTAAGGATTATGGTCTTTTGTCATCCATGGTATTCTTACCCATTGTCCTTCATTAGTTTGAAGGCTCAAAGGGCCATGGGTTTGATGTGAACCCTTGAGTTGGCGAGGAGGCACTAGATAAACTTAAAGTTTGGGCAAGTGGAGCTACAAAATTAAGAACAAAATATACAACACAAAAATTGGTTGACATATTTTTACATGTTTTCTTCAATGAATTATCGCATTACTATATGTTGAACTTTAGTTATTTCATCAATTAGTGTTGTTATAAATATGCTTGAAAACTTGATGTCAATTGACAATTGATTCAGATATTGTGCATAAATTATGAAATTCATAAAAATTCGATGAAGTTGCATTAATATCCTAGCAATTATTATTATCATGCTTTCTTACTGTTGTGTTAATTTCAAGCTACTATGGAATCATTATGTATCATAAATAAGTAGGGTTTAGGGGACCTACATATGGTATCAGAAGTTGAATTTTAAAACTAGAACCTTAATGGATATCTTATGTTTTATATTTCACTATAAATACAAATAATGATTTTCTTAACAAGAAGCTAATTAGAAACAAATAGATAGGTTTCCTAGACTATGACAGCAACCATGAAATGTGGGTGTTTGTAATTCCCACACTTTAATTTATTGACTAAAACCAAGTTTAAGCATGATAGTGTATTTTCTTTCAATTCAACCATATGTTTAAAGGGGTTGAATAAACCAAATAAACTTATAAAACATATTGATATGTGGGTTTTGTTTCATTAGTGAGAAAAAAAACTTTGGATTTACCTAGGTTGTGAGCTATAAATCAAATGATTTTTAGTTTTGGGACAAGAACAAGAGTATTATAGCATCAAATAAAAAAAATAAAGCATAAATGCAACTAAATTAAAAATTTAAGCACAAAAACACCATTCAAAATTAAAAGCAATGGAGGGAAACAATAATGCTCATATTATTTCCCAAGGGAAAGACAAAAAACATATAATGTCACCTTGATAAGAATGCATGGAAGTATGTGGTCTTCAAAAATCTTCTTGGTATGGGTCATTTTTCTCCTTGAATTCTCTCTAACTTTGATGGATGAAGAAACCTCATCTCTTTGGTGAAACAACACAAAAAAGCATGATTAAAATGGATGTTAGAGATGAAAGAGAGAGAGGTGTCATATCCAAGTTCATTCGTTCAACATAACCTTGCAATTATTTATTCTTATACAATGCATCCCCATGACCTTATTTATAGGGAAAAAAATAAGCTTGAATGGTGAACTATCTTCAATGTGAATGCTCCTCATCCACTAGTGAGCTCCCATGTTCTTAATGAGACCTTTGGGAGGCCAAGGACCACGCATTCATGATATGGGATCTTGAACTAGATTCAAATGCCACCCCAAAGCCATGCAAGATAGCCCTTGGCCATTAATGCACCACGGAGGTAGTTGAGTTATGTAGTTTTATACGTTACATGGGTATCAATGGATTTTACATGCAACTTGCAAGATCAAGTGAACTAAAAGTTGCACAACCCAAAAAAATAGGCAATTGAAAGTTTGGCTTAACACAATAGAGTGGAATATGGACATGATGTGGTATGACATGTTGTATTATGTGTTTTATTGTGAACTATTGATGTCTTTAGGAATGGTCACCTAAATGTAACATATGAATGAAATTGAGGTGATAATCATTGCCCCTTGATGTGTGAGGTTAGGCGCATCTTATATAACCAAAAGATGTCATTGTTTATTTCCCAAATGCTTGTGTGTAATAAAAAATAAGAGAGAGAGAGAGAGAGAGAGAGATGAAATCAAGGAGAGAGTATCACAAGAGGATAAGTGATGAAGGCCACCTACAAGACAAGCACGGTATGGTGAAAATAATATCTTTTAAAAATAAGGTAGACATTTCCTATGCTCATAAAACTATCAAAGTAAATTACAATAGGATAAATGGGCACTTGGGGAAAAATAAAAACACCATGAACTACACATATGAAGATAGCTTCAATTAGCAAGAAAGATTTTTTTATAACTAATGATCCTTGATGGTAACACCAGTGCCCGGGGGGGATGACAATAAAATATGGCCCATGAGGGTGGGGCCCCAAAACATATAAGGATTCACCTAAAGGGAAGCTCCTGATCGAGGGTGTGGTCACGTAGAAACCAATCATATTTGTTTAGAGGTATTCAATTGAATTTAAAAAACTAAAACCACCAATATGTATGACTCCTCTTGATGTGATAATGAGTTGACATTAAACATAGGAGATCTTACCAAGTCAGAGAGCAATGGAAATTTTCTATGCCCAGTTTGAGGCATTCCATTTGATGATGTGAATGGGACCAAGGTAAAATAAACCTCTAATCAATCTCCTAGAATAAAATGAGTTGATGTTTATAGGATTTATTTTTTGAGAGATAGGAACTAAAGGACCCCTCAAATCCAAAAGGAACAACAAGTAACCGAGTGTAGCATATTAACACTTTGACAAGGACATATGATTTTGGTTAATAAATATGATACTCAAGAATTCCCCTAGATGAATCACTAATGACATATAACCTAAGTAGTAAATAGAACCAAGATGGCATAACATGACCATCTATCAAGTTATAAAAATGCATGATGACAACTTTTGTAGAAGGGTGAATCAAAACTGTATGAACAAAGGTAAACTGAGATGATGAGGAGGCTCATAAATCAAAATGATGAGGCTAATAACTAGCAAAGGTAACTCTTGAAAATCACAATGATGGATTCGACTAAGACGTGGAAGATGTAATAAATCAATAGATTTGGTGTATACATGGTTGACTTATTGTAGATACTCCTACCAAAGGAAAAAAGGCGTGTACCTCAAATTAGGGATGGTGCTAATGATGGCACAAGCTAAGTATTGTTATTTATCTCCTTTTGAATTCTTGAACCTTTTTTTTTAATGAAGAATAAAAGTATCTATGTATGTCATAAACAAGGACATGAGTTCACAAAAATGCAACCAAGTAATTATTGCCTGCATGTGTGGAAATAGTAATGATAGATGTAAGAAAATAGGGATAGGTATCCTTGATGGTATACTGAATGATGTTTTAAATGAAGATGATATATGGGTCAAATATGAGATAAGAGGAAAACAAAATTTGGTGAATTATTATCATAATAAAACATAAAGAGTATTAACTATTTAGGAGACTAGGGGAATGGGACAACATAGTGACAAGAGGAAAGTATGAGGCTTGTTCTATCATGTGGACTATATGGAATCACAATCCTAAAGAGGGAATAATCAGCATGGGTGTCAATCATGCAACACAGTACTAAACCAAGGAAACCCATGAAGGTGGAGTATTATCTCCTTGCAAGAACTTAATGCAATTTTAATGGGTGAGACTACTTACCAATGCAGGGTGGAACCTATGGTAAACTAAAAGGGTGGAAAAATGTATAATGTAATAATAACATAGGTCCATCCTATACCTAAATTCCAATTAGTGATTATACCTAATGATGGACCACCAATGATGTGTAAAAAATGACATCTTTGGTAGTATTATGAACATATTCAAACATAACTTGTAGTGTAACAGTGTTCAATAACTAAACACGTAAATTCAAATATGATACAATTTTCCTTCTCCATTATGGAAAAGGATGAGAACTCCAAATATGAATATGAGTATCTGAAGTAATGAGGAATTCTGAAAGGGGGAACTCCCTGAAGGAGGCCAAGGAGAAAAGGGTTCCTTAAATAGGCACTCCCTAAAGAAGGCCAAGGAGAAAAGGGTTCTTTAAATATGCACTCCCTAAAGGAGGCCAAGAAATGAGGACTTTTGAAATGATGTACTCCTTGAAGGAGGCTAGAGAATGAGGAGTTCCCAAAGGAAGGCACTCCCTAAAGGAGGATGGGAAATGAGAAGTTCCCAAAGGAAGGAATTCCATAAAGGAGGTCACATCACCCATATGGGGGATAACTAAAGAGATTGTAGTAGGAAGGAATTTTCCACATGAAGAGATGAGGTTATCCTAGTGGGTTATTTCAAGTAGGCCATGAGGCTTGTAACTAGATGGCATTGGGGAGTGAAGGACAAAAATAGGTGTAAATATGGTTTCCATAAAAAGTATAATGCAATTTGGTGTTATGTTGTGAGGTAGGTATTTTAGGACCAAGGTGGGAAATAGTATTGGTGCTTCCATCATCATTATATGGAGACTAGGGGAAGCATTGCTACCAAATACCTAAGATAATTGACTTAAGGTTTAAAATAAGGTCATTTAAGGTGGGAATTCATAGAAGAAGTTATAAAATAGGTTAGCATATTCTATAGGGTGTATAACATTTTTGGTCAAGTTTGGGACCATAAAATGTTTGAAAACATCTCATGTTGGTGCAAGATCAATAGCCTTTGGTTTGGGTTCCAAAGAATCCCTATAAAGTGTTGGTGCATTCACACTTGTGTGTGTCCTTCTTAAAACTGGGAGGTTGAAGACTCGGGGTTCATCCAGTGTTGACCAACAAAACCCCCAAGGCATTGGCATATCAATCCTCAACCAAAGACTATGTTAAGCCCTAATATTGGCTCATTACCACTTAATTGGGGCATATTAGATTAGTAATGTTATTTTATTTATGTCGGCTTTAGGCCATTAG
>ML798637.1:142912-187897 GCA_009831015.1 Picea engelmannii | reverse complement strand
CAATTATCATTTTATTAATTATTTCAATTTATGTAATATACAGTTCGGCCCTCAACCATATTCATCAATATGGGCTCTTTGCTCCAAACACATTGGCTCACTAGCCTAAATCACATTTATAAAATTACATTATAATTTACAAGGATTAAAATTGACAATGTTACATCCTCTCCCCCTTGTTTTTGCATTGTCCTCAGTGCAAAACACCATATAGGTGTACATACATATTACAATGCCAGGCTCTTCGGCCTTTAATCAACATATAGGCACTCCAACCTAATATCACACAAGCATTCCATCCCAAACATATATACACATGAACCCTAACCAATACATATATATACATAGGCACTTTGGCCCAAAATCATGCACAATGATTTCACATTTTATAATTCCGGCAACATTTTTAACCAACAATCTCTCTTTCCCTTCAGTGTGCACAACCTAAGGAATTGTACCCCCTTCTCTGATCTGCACTCCCTCGGGCTGTACTACTCCCCTCCAAGCTCCAATGCATAACCAACCAAGAAATACCGGAGATGTGGCTCCAAGAATCCCAACTGCAACCACTTTCATAATTTTTTTATTATCACTTCAATTCCAACCAACAAACTCTCATTCCCCTCAACCTATGCAACCCAAAGAATTGTACCCACTTCTCTACACCATAGTCCCTCAAATTGTACCACTTCACTCCAGGGCTTCAACACAAGGTCGGGATTCTAGAGGTCTTGAAGTTGTGGCTCTGGGAATTATAATTGTGATAATGGAATCTCCAAACCTTCAAATAGTTGTAGATGTGGTCCCTACATTGCATCTCCAAGCTCCAATTTACTTACTCCAGGCTGAAACAAGTCCACTGGACTTTACTTGTTCCATGCCTTTGTCCCTGACCTCCATTTCCTTTCGATGCCCTTCTTTCCAAGTCCCTGATTCATGTCTTCATTCTTCAACTATGCCTATGAAGCCATCATGAAAACATACATGTTATAGCCTTTATCATATATAAGTCATCTTATGCATAGGAGTTCTCAACTCCAAAATATAAATATGTATTCAAATAATTTTACAATAATAAACTAATACTTATTTGTATGGCTATCATGTGCTTCACAAGTTGCCTCGGGAAAGAATTTCAATGCACTGTCATTTATCGAGACACCCTCATGATTCTAACCACCATGCCATATGTATTATTAAGTTTCTTATTCATTTCCATACTCACCCTCCAGGCTCAGGCATCCCCTTCTCTGCTACACAATCCCTCGAGCGATTCATCATTTGTCAAGGTGTTCACATGCAATGAGAGCTCCAACTCACCACCAAACCTCCATTATTAGTCCATAACCTGTGGAAATCATATGGTTCATGTGTCCTTACATTAGCCTTCTTCTCGAGATGTCTAGTTTCAATAGCGACCATATCAACTATATCACACACATACAGTCATCATGAGATAACATCATAGCAATTCACTAATTAATTTTCCAAATTTGTTTTATATAGGAAATCAATTTTCCCAAGCATGAGATTCCTTCTCAAAATGTTTGGCTCTTGGAGCAACAGGCATCAATATTCTTTATATGGTCTTACAACATTGTCATATCCAAGACCATTTTTCCTACAATTTTTTCAACTTTAATGCAGCCAAATAGATTGTCATTATTCATGCACATTTTCATCTCATTGCAACATTTGCAATCAACCCATGAAATGATTTCATAATTATATTACTCTAAAAATTCAATCACTTCCAACTATTATTCACTTAAATGGAATGAAACTATCATTCCTTGCACATGCATTATCTAGCATATCAAGTTTTTCATAATGCAATCAAACATTACCAACAAATAAATTAATGTGGCAATACCCATGGTCACATCTACACAATGCATCCTTGCATTGACTCTGGGATACCGTGTTGATGTTACTGGTAGCATCGGACAGGGGTTTTCGCATAAGCTTGTTATCTAGCATGCGGAAGTTGTCCAAAGCCTTCTATTTTGGTAACTTTACTTTAATTAAAGGAATTATTAAAGTAAAGTGATTTTATTAGTAAATTAAGTTATTTTAGGAAATGCTAAAAGTTAGCATTTAATATTAGTAATTAATATCAAGTGAGATGAGAAGTAATATCAACCGTTAATCACTTTGGAGATTAAAATAGATTATAACACAAGATTATAAAAGCAAGGCTAGGGTAAAGGAGAAGACACTTTACTTGACAGGATTTGTGTTGAGGGAGTTGACATAGAGAGAATTGGGTCATGAAGGATTGTGATTCAAGGAGATCTCAAATAAGTGGAGAAGGACTTCAATCTAGAGATCAAGTCAATGAGAAGAGATAACAGAGGTAGCCACAAGTGGGTTTCAGTCAAGCGAAGCCACAGGAAAGGGTTGTGAATTATGGAGTTTTTTGTACATGATTTTTGTATGTGTATGCGGGTGTCAATGGAAACTGACGCGTATACATGAGGGCACTTAAGGACAAATGCGTACACCTCGAAAAGCGTAAAGATCTGGGTCGTACAGTAGAACAAAATTTTCCAGGTTTGTCTATAGTGGTATTTCTCTCAATGGGTCATTATCCCTGTTATAGGAGCCCCGATTTTAGCATAACAAAATCATTCTCAGCATTGGTTTTCCCTTCGTAGTTTTTCCAAGGGTATCTACCCAAAATATTGGTGTTTATGTGTGTACGATTTGGTTTTCAGTTTTGCTTCCGCTAGATTTATTTGAGTTGAATATTTTAGTAGTGTATTTTTGTTTAGTGAGATGCTAATCTAATTTGCAGTAAGGAATCACTAGATTACAAGATACCTAGGTGTTGGAGTAAGAGGTTTTCAACATGGTATCAGAGTTCATGCTATGAAGGGAAGTCGTATCTTAGATCCATAGTAGTTGATTGTAGATCTATCAGATCTGCAGGAGATCTTACCAGATCCATAACCAACAGGTAGAAATCGAAGGACGGATTTCAAGGAAACACTAGGGTTTTGCAGGTTTACGGGGTTGTACGCAAGTTACAGAAGGGGCAGGGGTGTACATACACGGGAATCTTTGGAGACAGTCATGTACACACGGGTGTCAGTGAAAAAGGTGTGTACATACGCAGGTGTTAGTGAGCACAAGTGCGTACATACACAGGTTCCTGTGGTGATAGGCGTGTACAAGTCCATGCAGGTTAGTACATGGGTAGTTTTCAGCAACATGTTATTTACAGGGCAATTTATCTAGTCTTAGGGATGGAAACATCATCATTGAGAGTTGAAAACAGATAGGATGAAGCATCCAACTTCTTATCTTAGAAAGCAAGAGTAAATTTGGCGTTAAAGGAGTATGACCTTTGGGAGTTAGTGGAAAAAGTAGTTGTTCCACCAACAGATCTGGCAGCTTTGGAAGCTCACAATAAGAAGGAAATCAAAGTAGAGAGGTTCATCTTGGATTCGATGAAGGATCATCTAATTCCTCACCTATCCGAGAAGAAGATGGCCAAAGAGATGTTTGATTCCTTGGTAGGATTATTCCAGAGCAAAAATATGAATAGGAAGATGGTATTAAGGAATAGACTCAGATCGGTGCAGATGTCTAGATATGGTAATGTTAGCACCTATTTCATGAGGATCACACAGGTGTGTGATCAGCTTGCAACCATAGGGGAGAAAATAGAGGAAGTAGAGCTCATGAGTGTGGCATTGAATGGTCTTGCCAAGTCATGGAAACCATTTGTCAAAGGAGTCTGCGCTAGGGAGAAATTCCCAAATTGGTAGAGACTTTGGGATGATTGCATCTGAGAAGAGACTCGAGAGGAGTCTAAGAGCAGCAAGCAAGGAAGTAGTGAAGAGAACTTGGCCCTTGTCAATAAGACAAGGAAGGGAAAAGGAAAGAGTTCTAGCAAGAAGGGTAACAATGATGGAGGATCATCACAATAAGGGAAGAAGAAGGACTTGAGTAAAATCAAGTGTTTCTCATGTCATAAGAATGGACATTATGCATCTTAGTGTCCATAGAAGAAAAAGGGTAAAGGAAAGACGCGGGCAGCAGCATCAGTAGAGATGAAGTTTGATGATTTTGCAGTGAAGTTTGAGAAGGATTACTCACTTGTTTCTTGTCTTTCTACCAGCACAACTATGCACAGTGCATGGTTCTTGGATAGTGGTGCATCTTGTCATATGACAAAAGCATGGGAGCTATTTAGCAGTCTGACAGAAAGGGACTCAGATTTTCATGTGCATCTTGGTGATGATGTCAAGTATGCAGTGAAGGGAGAGTGAACAATTAATTCCATCTTGAGTTAGGAGGTTTGTTTGATACCCATGATGTGCTTTACATTCCAGGTTATGGGGGAGAGGGGTTTTGGCGTTACTTTTCAGAGAGGGAAAGTACTCGTACGTCCAGAGAAAGCTATCCCAAACAACATAGTGATCGTTGAGGTTAGAGAGGGAACTTTATTTAGGTTACAGGGAAATCCTATTCATGATTTGGTACATGATAGTTATAGCCTATGTGATTTGTGGCACAAGAGGCTAGGACACCTACACTACAAATCATTGTTGATTATGAGGGGGATTGTTACAGGTCTTCCAGATTTCAGTATTGAGGAGCAGGGAGTGTGCAAAGAGTGTGAACTTGGAAAGAATGGCAAGGTTTTTTTTCCTAGCAGCGAGAGTAGGTCCAAGGGGATATTGGATCTTATCCATTCATATGTGAGTGGGTCGATGTCAATAGCATTAGTACAAAGTGTTGATATTATGGTAGTTGCAGGAGGTATTTACCTCCATGTGTAAACCTGACAAGGATAGAATACTCCGAGAAGAAAGAAGAAACCCTAATGAGTTGGCTAATAACCTAGAATGAGAAGTCGACCCAGGTAGTTAGCTAGAATTAGTATAAATACAGGAGGTCAGTTCTCATTCTGGCTGGCAGTCTCAGAATTGAAATGCGCACAGAATTGCAGTGCCCAGTCTTGTGCACACTGCAGTGCCCAGTATTGTGCGCGGATTTGAGGAGAGCTTCCATTGCAGCTGCTGCAGCTAGCAGGTCACGTTTGAATTGGACTATCTCTTGGCTAGGGTTTGGACTATCTGATCAGCTCTTATTGGTGTTTTATCCTTGGGGAAAGGTGCACTACCCTTTGTTTGGCTATCTAGCCTAGGGTCTGCTTCAGGAATAATTCTCTGTCAAAGTTAAGGTGCTCGGAGGGTAGCTTCGACCTATGGTTGGGTGACAAGGGTATTGTCAATGGTAAAATGAGAACACATATTTCATATTCTAACAGGTTATGGTCCCACACCTCCTTCATTCAGTCTAAACGCTGGAAGGAAACATAGCCGCTAGGATATTGACATCACTGAGGAACTGTCGCTAGGGTTACTAGCAAAAGCAGCTTCCAAGACACTGTCGCTAGGGTTACTAGCAGAAGCAGTTGTAGAAACCCTAATCCTCTTGTTGAGCCACCTTAAGTGAATGGATTGACCTAATCTCCGGATAGATCATTGCACTCTATCCTAGCTCATCTCCTGATACTCTCAGCAAGCCAAGACATGAAGTTTGAGTTTGTGGTCAAATCTAGGGTTTGACCAAGTCAAAGTAGCCATGACTTATTCTATGAAGTCAAAGAACAAGTTAGATGGAGCCTCTAACTTCAGAGCATGGAAGACAAGGATTGACCTCATCCTTTCCAAGAATAAAGTGTTGGATATCGTGAAAGGAAAGATCGTGAGACCAGAGTTTGAAGAAGGGAAAGAGAAGGAACCACAAAATGTTGCAGCGATGGAGAAGTTCAAATACGATGACATTAATGCTATGAGTATCATAGTGGAATCCATAAAAGACCACTTTATACCCTACATCTCCCACCCTAACTCATTCAAGAAGATGTACGATGCCCTAAAAAACCTCTTCTCAGTCAGAAACATTGGACAAGTAATGAGTCTGAAGAATGAGCTTTGTGACATGAAGATGAATGATGATGACAGCATAACATCATACTTTGTGAGAATTTCTCAGTTAAGAGATCAACTACAAGCTATTGAAGAGATCATATTAAAAAGGAATTGGTAAACATAGTACTCAATGGTCTTCCCAAGACGTGGGATGCATTTACCGCAAGCATGAACACAAGAAAGGAGTATCCGACATTTGAAGAACTTTGGACTTGTTGTGCTCAAGAAGAATCAAGGATCGGTGAAAAAGAGAAACCCCAAAAGAAGTACGATGATCAAGCCTTCACATCAAGATTCAAGAACTTCAGGAACAAAAGGAAGTTTGGTTCAAGGAGGAAGCCAAATCAAGAGAAAGACATTTAAGAAGTACAATGCTTCAACTGTCGAAAGTATGGTCACTACAAGAATCATTGTCCCGAGCTAAATAAAAGGAAGGAGAAACATGAAGCATCAATTGCCGAAGAAAAGGAACCTACAAAGAAGACTAAGCAGGATGGAAAAGACTTCTTCTTCTAAAGGTAACAAAACTCTTCTTATTTCTTGTACATATCTTGTTTGCATCGTTTCTGTATGTATCTTGTATATCTATCTCTTGGAAGATAATGTGTTCCAAGAAGAACTATACCTATGGAAGAACAACAAGATAAGAATGGATATCATTAGATAATACACATGAAAGGATGAAATACAAATCATGTGGAAGATATTGCAAGATAAGCCGAATCAATCATGAAGAGACTTAGAAGAAGCAAAGACAGAAAGAAGTCAGCAATCGAGAGGAAATTGGAAAAAGACTTATGACATTTTGTAGAAGACAACAAGATGGAAGCATGGACTCTGTTAGACGGAGGGAGCCAATTGTATGCACTCATACATGAATCATGAATCAAGGATTAGGAGGGAGCTAATCCTATGATCCATTGAAGATGTTGAAGTATATATCCATGATAGTAGCCATGAAAGACAGTATGTATTCTTCAAAGAGAAGACTTAAAGTATCCCTGGTTGTCCATCCACATCCGTGATCCTATGATGGAATATTTAGGGCATGGAATCTATAAGAAACTCCATGGACCCAAAAGCTAAAGAAAAACATGAGGAAGAACATGAAGATTCCAAGAAAGAAGAGAATCCAGAACAACCAGTCATTATATCAAGAATCACAAGATTGTCAGCCTGATATAAACTCAATAAAAGAAATCAAGCAAAGGAACTGAAATTCGTGATGAAGAACAGTGTATGGAATACTTATGAATGAAATCATTGCGAGATCCAAAACTAGGGGTTCTCCTAGATGGAGGGAGAAGACTATGATGATTACTTGTTCCAGTAAACCAAACTTATCTCTACATGAGTCATTATATCATCTGCAACATCCATGAGTTGGAGTTCTACATCATATGAATGCAAAGAATGTTCTCCAGAGAAATTGAATAAAGAGTGTATGAAGAGCAATCTCAAGACTTTGAGGCATACCAGAAAGAGACCCTTGTATGCATATAGAAGAATATAACTTGGTGGAGAACCTCCAGTGCATAGCAGAAGCGTGGTGAAGATTTCCTATAACATCAAGATGATTACTTGGTAGATCAGATCTCATGATGACAGAAGAAGTGCCACATGGATATGTTCCATTTTTCCAACAATGATATACTCTATTGTTCAGAGCTACATGACGCCTTCATATAAAATCAGTGTTCTATACTAAAGTACATTTAAAATCAAGCATTACATTATCTGTGATGAAGTCCAGAAAGGAGATAGTGGTTCTCCAATACATATCTCCACAGATGAGCAGATAAGTAAGACATTTTGGTAAAGCTTCTATCCAAGATGAAAGAGTTTGTGTACTCAAGATGGAGCTCGTGGAGATGAATTCCTTATTGAAAAAGGAAGAGATGACTCCCAGGTTGGGAGGGAGCACTAAAAATATTATTGAGGACATTCATTTTCAAGATTGAAAAATAGTCCATCTTGGACAAATGCTTTCCTGTTCGGAAATTGGATTGAGATTTCTGATAGACAACGATTTCCCATTGTGGTTAACATGGGAAATGGTCCAGATTGTTGATGTATCATAGACAGTGACTTCCCATTGTGGTTAACATGGGGAGTGGTCTAGGGCAGTCTCTCTTCTTGAGGGTTACTCAAGAAGACTAGACCGCCTCACCGGACAACGATTTCTCATTGCGGTTAACATGAGGAATGGTCTGTTTTGGAGGTTGATACAGGACAATATTTTCCTCTTGTGGTTAACAGAGGAAATGGTCTGGACAGTCATTCCTTAGGGTTTATAGATTCTCTCCAAGGTGCACTTTGATTAGTGTAGGAGGAATGGCCCAGGGTGGGGAATGGTCCAGGCTCAGCAATCAGGGACAGACATTCCTTAGGGTTTATACATTCTCTCCAAGGTGCACTTTGATTAGTGTAGGAGGAATGGTCCAAGGTGGGGAATGGTCCAAGCTCAGCAATCATGGATAGGCATTCCTTAGGATTTATACATTCTCTCCAGGGTGCACTTTGATTAGTGTAGGAAGAATGGTCCAGGTTCAGAAGACAGGATAGTTATTCTTCCTTGCTTGAGAAGAATAGTCCAGATATCTCATTGTTCTACTCTGAGGGAAGATATTATTTCAAATCTCACAGATGTGAGTGAAAGATTGGCCCATATGATACAGTTTATATCATAACATTGTTTCTGTGCAGGTTGGTATCAGATGATTGTTATGAAGACTGTATGATAGTAGATGTATACTACTGTGGTGGATGTGTTCCACTATTCGTGACTATACGTTGTTGATCAAGTACTTGTGTGTTACTTGGTGTGGTAGTGTACCACTGGATTGTAGTTATGTACTACTATGGATAGACACAGTTGTGTTCTATTTTGTTCTGATTGCCTTGAAGACTATCAATAGTTTATTGAAAATAATTATCAGCCAAATGAATGACGAACAGAGATTTTCCAGACAGAAAGTGGTTCAGAACATCTACTCTTCTAGATTAGAAGAATGGATCTTGTATCACTCTGTGGAGTGAGCATCATGTCTGATTACTCAGATAGAGTATGGTTTCGAGAGATGATGCAGTTGATGATGATGATGGTGCTCATGATCTAGTCATGATATAGTCTATAAAACTATGTTGATGCTACCGGGTGAATGGTATGTTTTGTGCTCAAGACCATTACTTGTAATACCTCCCTAGCTAGGAGGGAGTGTTGATATTATGGTAGCTGCGGGGGGTATTTACCTCCATGTGTAAACCTGACAAGGATAGAATACTCTGGGAAGTAAGAAGAAACCCTAATGAGTTGGCTAATAACCCTAGAAGACTTGTTGGCTCAAGAATATAATTTATATTAGGTTATTAACCTCCAAGAGAAGAAGTTGGCCAGAAATAATAATATATACTAAACAGATAGATACCGAGAATGAGAAGTCGGCCCAGGCAATTATCCAGAATTAGTATAAATATAGGAGGCTAGTTCTCATTCTGGCAGGTAGTCTCAGAATTGCAGTGCCCAGTCTTGTGCGCACTGCAGTGCCCAGTCTTGTGCGCAAGTTTGAGGAGAGATGCCATTGCAGCTGCTACAACTAGCAGATCACGTTTGGATTGGAATATCTCTTGGCTAGGGTTTGGACTATCTGATCAGCTCTTGCTGGTGCGCTATCCTTGGGGAAAGGTGCGCTACCCTTTGTTTGGCTATCTAGCCTAGGGTTTGCTTCCAAAATGATTCTCTGTCAAGGTTAAGGTGCTCAGAGGGTGGCTTTGGCCTATGGTTGGGTGACAAGGATATTGACAATGGTAAAACGAGCACACATATTTCATATTCTAACACAAGGATCGTCATACTATGTGATGTTTATTGATGATTTTTCTAGGAAAACCTGGATCTTCCTTATGAATGCCAAGGATGAGGTCTTCAGTCGGTTTAGAGAGTTTAGAGCTCAGGTGGAGAATCAGAAAGGAAAGAAGATCAAGGTATTGAGGTCGGATAATGGAGGAGAGTACACATCCAATGACTTTAATGATTTCTGGAAGGAGGCAGGGATCAAGAGGAAGTTGGCAGTCTCATACAACCCTCAGCATAATGGGGTTATGAAGAGAAAGAATCGGTTCTACTAGGGATATGATACATGACCAGGAGTTTCCTATGTTTATGTGGGCAGAGGTGTGTATCATGGCAGTGTATGTGCAGAATAGGAGTCCTCATGGGATATTGGGGACAAGACTCCAGAGGAGACATTCTCAGGGGTTAAGCTACAGATTGGTCTTTTGAGGATCTTTAGTTGTCCAATATACATCCATGTGCTTGTGGAGAAGAGAACAAAGATGGAGTCTTTAGGATAGAAGGGTATATTTGTGGGGTACAGTGAGACCTCAAAGGCTTACAGGATCTTAATTCTAGTGCATAGGAAGACAGTTGTGAGAAAAGATGTTAAGTTCGAGGAGAACTTGGAATCTGGGAGATCTCAGGAGACATCAGCAGTGACAAAGAAAAAGGATCAACATGCTTCTAAGGATGAGAAGCAGTCAATAGTTCATAATTCAAGTGGGGAGGAGGAGTTATTCCCTTCCATTCATGTCAGGAGATTCAAGTGGCTATTACAGAAATTGAAGGATGTTGGTGAATCTCTTAGGAGTGTGGTCATAGAGATTAGGCCTCCAAAGAAGTTTCCAAACTATATGGAACTTATGAGTAGCATCATTGATGTTGAACCTTCCCATTTTGAGGAAGAAGAAGATCAGGAGGTATGGCAGGATGCCATGGTAGAGGAGTACAAATCTATTATGAGGAATGATGTTTGGGACATAGTGCCAATATAGGAGGGAAATTCAGTTGTGACTTCTAGGTGTCTCTACAAGATCAAGCATGTTGCGGATGGTAGCATCGAAAATTTCAAGGAGAGGTTTATGGTGAGAGGGTTCTCCCATAAAGAGGGAGTGGACTACGAGGAGACATTTGCTCCAATCTCCATGTATGCTTCTATTCAAGTTTTTATTTCTATTGCTTTGTTTATGAGGTGGAGGATACATCAGATGGATGTGAAAATAATAACAAAACTTAAACATAGAAAAATACATTAAGCCCACTTTCCACATATTTCAAAAAAACATTCATTAAAGAAGAAAATAATAACAAAACTTTAACACACATATTAAAAAGAGATAATATATACATAAAGTCAATTCTGGTTTAATAAATGATATTAAATATATAGAAAATTTGAACACAAAAATATCAAAAGAAATATCATATATAGCATCCGCTTATTTTAAACATTCGGTTTTTTGGCTTTTTTACGGGTATATTTTCCGATCAATTTTGTGTAAAATCTGAACAAAAATTGTTGTAGCTCCATATTTGAGTTATTGAGTCTGTATAATTTGAGTGCCCCTGAGGGTTTTTCAGGGTGGTGAATCCATTTATGCATTCAAAAATGCAATTTAAACAATAGAAAATGATCATTTCACCAAGATCTCTTTCGTATGATTCTGGTTCAAAAGTTCAAAAGGTCAAATGTTTAGACAATGCCTATAACATCTATATTTATATTTATTAAGACATTTATGAAAAGACGCATTTTAAAAACATATTGTTATTCGTTATTCCACCTAAAAAATCATTCAATCAATAGGAAATGTTTAATCAACACATCATCATTATTATATTTAATGCAATCAAAAGACCAATAACCTGCATTAAAGAAAAATATATTAAAATCACTTTTAATAAGTATAAAAATATTTTCAGAATAAATAAAACATTTAATAACATTTATTTATCATGGAAATTTGAACATAGAATAGTCATAATAGAGAAGAACTTACACATAACTCAACACAATATGACCATGATGGTAAAGACGCAAGCCGCAAAGTGGACACATAACTCGAAACAAAACGGCCACAAAGAAGTGGAGCAAATCATTTAAGGAAAAGACGCAAGCCTCATTGAAGGAGGCCAAAACGAAGATTGAAAGCTTGTATGTAGGCAATGATTCAGGCACTCTCTCTGTAGTATAGATGTTTCTCAACTTCCTGCCTTGGAATCCCTTCGACACTCTATATTGGAGAAGAAGGAATTAGTGTGGGTCGCACCATATGGATTAGGGAGGGTGATAAAAACACTAAATTCTTTCATGAGTATGTTAACCACCGAAAAAACTTGAACATGATATGTGTAACGACCCCCAATCGTTACGACTACAAGCGAAGCTGAAAGTGCAATTTTTTTATTTTTATTTTTTTTGGTCTTTAGGCAGGGAGGCAACGACAACAAACAGTTGAACCACACAATCTGACAACGAACACACGCACGCAGATTAGGCAACAGACAACAATGACTCAATGCACTAACCCAACGAGCAACAGGGCGAAGCATGCATAGATCAAATATAGCAACGACTACCCGCCCGACACAACCACGACAACGCCTGCAAGCTAAGGGACGACATCCCCATCTCGACACAAGGGCCTCGACAACCAATAACTAGAACCTCAAAGGCGCACAAGCCCAAGGCATGAAGGCATTACAACCCAAGCACTAACAGAAACTTACAACGATCAACAACACCTGCAACAAGACGCCCAACTCAGACCAAGTTATTATTCGTCGCTAACCAATATGGCATGCCATGATCCCCTCATCTGGAATCATGTCATCCCTGGGTGATATACCCGACAATAACCATGGTGCAACAAACTAACTGGACTAAGGACTGAAGAAAATCCAACGCGCTAGGAGACCGAATAACTGTCAAGAAGACAATACCCACACTCCCGAGCAACAAGTCAACAAGACACAAGGTGACATGGCTCAAAAACAAATTGCGCAACTGACCGAAGGTTCTTGAATCATACTAGGCAACCCAAGTGGTGAAATGACTGAGTCCAACTACCCTTTACAGTTTGACCTAAGGCACAAGGCACATAGTAGCCAAATGTTGTTAAACTATTAACTGGTTAGCTACAACTACTAATTCCTTGGCCAATAATCCCGCGCAAGATTTTAAGTAATACGCCAATAGCCATTATGTCTAACAATCCTATTAATCCAACATTATAACTTTTGTCTAACAAATGATAATCCAATCAAATAAAACTTAAACTTATACATCATTTAACACTAATGGAAATTATTAAATTCTATGACAAAATACTTTTATTTTCTTCAAGGCGCAATTTACTCGAAAGTAAAAAGTTAAGGTGTTTAAGTATAAGTAAAAGAGGGATTAAGGGTTCCACTCGAAGAAGGTTAAGTGAATCTGGCTCGTATTCAGAAAACAATATGTTCACTGGCTAACAGTTAAAACCTGTTGCTTCCTAACATAAAGGTGATGTCGTCGATATAGAAGGAGCTTGCTACCCAGTCCTTCACGTCGGTATAATTCTCACCAAAACGTTGAGTAAAATAGTTTTCGGTATTTTTCAAGGGGGAACTTTACTCTATAAAAATCAATAACTACTTATCATAAAATTGGTATAAGAGTTGACTATCAATATAAACATTTGATATCACGTAATCTATGTGTGCATTCGCCACCAACAGTAAAAACATAAAGGTGAAATCGCACCCAAGTAATTCATTGGCAGGGATAGGCAAAATTGACATAGATGGAAACATTAATGTTGTGCTAAAACTTCCATAGTGATGTTGCCAAAAAAATGATCGTCACTGACCAAGCCACAGGAATATCTCTATCGCAAAATTAACATTGTAATAAAAATAGCCATGATTTCACAGTCACTACGTGGCCATTATACAGTCATAATGTGACTGCAAGTCATTGTCAACAGTAAAGATTCAACCGCAGACACACAACGCATGAATGGATGGTGATAAGGTTTTTATTGTTGTCTCAAAACACTTTGATTTATGTGTGAAAAGAGGATCAACTCGCAGTCTCTCTATACACCCATTCGTTGTGTAAATAAGAGATTCAACGCAGGTCTAATTCCATGATTTGATAACGCTTATTGAGCATACGGTAAAAGAAATTGCATCAAAGCATAAAACGCTTTCAATAAATAAAAGTTTTGTGATTAAGGAAGGTCATGGTTGCTTAACAAGTTGAAATCAATGTTGTTAAGAACCGATTTTTGTTGTTGGTTAATAAAAATTGAGTCCAAATAATTTTAAAAAAAAACGCAGATCTATTGTTGAGTTCTATAGTTAAGTTGATAATGAAAATCGCAGTCCAAATAGTAAAAAAAATACGCAGATTCCTTTGCTGAGATATATGGCTAAGTTGATAATGAAAATCACAGTCCTAATAGTAAAAAAAAAAAAACGAAGATTCCTTTGTTGAGATCTATAGCTAAGTTGATAATGAAAATCGCAGTCCCAATAGTAAAAAAAAGCGTAGTTCTATAAAATTCGCAGTTAGTAACAATTTATCATTTTATCAAGTGTCAATCGCCAATTTACCAATTTATCCATTTATCAATGTGTCAACACAGTCATAAAATTTAATGAAAGAGCAGCCAATGGTAACTCAAGCAATTTTCTCAGATAAATCGTTGGCAAGATCGCGGGTGGTTGGGGAAAGTCTAAACTTTGACAGGCAAAAAAAGGGGTGTGGTGAGAGCAGAAAGGAAAACAATTGCAGAGGTAATTAATCGCAACAAGGTGCAATGACCATCAATCAGCCAAGAATAATCAATAGGGGTAGACGGCTAGGAAAAATCATCCGTCGCTCGTCATCCACGCATAGAAAAGCAGGGCATTTGAATCTATAGGTCGTTGTGCACCGAAGTGACGACCGTCAATTCGGCTCTTGGCCGACTGCTCAGGCGTGGACTGGCGAACTAGGGATGAGGGCAAATACCAGGCATAAACTCTTCATAAAAATAAATTAGAACCAACATGACAGTCACAACATCAAGGATCGAATGCCAAGGAAATCAATTCAAGCAACGAGCTTAAAGCTATGGGGGAAATTAAGTTCTCAATTAAAATGATAAGTCAACACCTTCTTTACACAGTTTAAAAGTACAGAATTGAAAGCATAAATTCAATAATAATCTGTCATGCAGAATTAAAGTAAGCGTATCGTAGCCCAAGTCGTCCGCTCTGATTCATTTTCCCACGTGCTCCGTGCAGCTCCCACTTGTCGACCGATGAGACTTCACCGGTACCTCCCATCCAACGCTAGGGGTACTCTTCTTCCCCCTTAGCCCCCCAAAGCCGCAAAGGGGTCACGCACACTGAACCAGAGATCAGCTAGCTCCCATCTCGCCTCGCAAGGCCGAGCTACCACTCATTACCAAGTTGGGTATCCCAACTCCCACAAGCTAAGTCAGTCAAGTCTAAAATTCTGCAGTGTAATGTTACGCATAACAGAAGAGATCCATCATCCTCCTCCTCCCTCCTTTATATAGAGTTTCTAAGTCATTTACTTTCCCAAAATCCCATTTAATTTATTGTTCAATAATTTAATTCATAAAAATTCTCCCCGTACATGTGTCACCCATCCCCTTCATCGCACCATAAATTAATTTCATTAATTAATTAATTACTCCTATTTCCCTCACCCACCTAAAAGCATTCCTAGAATTGCTCCTAGGTGTCCCCATATTCCCTCAGACAATTTAATGGCTTACCCCCCTTACTAATTTACTAGTTGAGTTCAATTTAGAAAGTTCCTAAAGGAAAGATTCCTTGCCAAGTTAATCATTCTTCTTTTTCCTTAAGTTTCCCTTTTCTCGTTATGTTTCCCCCTTTTTCCCTTAGTTTCCTAAATCTTCTAAATTTCCCTCTTTCCCTTTTTATCTAAAACTCAAATTAGTAAGTGCAGACTTTACCCTTTTTCCCCCTTTTTCATTTTAGTCAAAATTTTAATTAGCACATGTGACAAGCAATTATTTCCCTTTTAAAATTTTAAATCCCTCCATAATTTGATTTTAATAATTTAATCGAGTTTCTTACCCCCTTTTTGTAATAGTTTAATAATGATTATTAGTATTATTTATTTATTTTTATTTATATATATATATATATATATATATATATATATATTATCACAAGAATCACTTAGACCTAGATTTTATTTTCCTAGGCTAGGCAACGTTTTATTAGGGAAATTGTTTTAAATATTTCTCATCACATTATTCATTCTAAGGCCATCTAGGTTTATTCCTTTATTATTTAACAGTGTGACGTGCCCTTCAGGATGCACTATGTACTCCAAGGGTGCCACTCACCTCATTTTGTTTCTCTTGTGCGACGTGCCCTTCAGGACGCACTACGTGCTCCAAGGGTGCCACTCACCTCTTTCCATTTTTCTTGCGCGACGTGCCCTTCAGGAAGCACTATGTTCTCCAAGGGTGCCACTCGCCTCTTGACTAACTTGGTAGACATCAAAAACCCCTGGAGTCAATACTCCACCAGGTGATCTTGTGGGAGACTAAGGGCCTCTAAGGAATAAGGTTCCTGCCTTATTGCGCACCCCTTATAATCATCGTGAGCGACTATCGCAGTCTACCCTCACGGCATTGTGGGTCTCTCAAAATAGGTAGTCGCTAACCTACAGTCCGAGCCACGGCGGGATTGCTAGTAGGTTGTGGCAGGGTTGTTGTCCACTCCTCTCCCTCAACGTCTCTAGTTATTGTGTGTGACCCCTCTACTCCACATGTGAGTCTGGTCGGCAAGCTATCGTCAGCCTGCATCATCAACGAATCATGTCATAAATAATATCCATAATCATGTCATCTAATTAGATGCACAAATTTCATATATACAACAATCAAACCCCCAATAGTCCACTCCCTGACTCGGTCCGGATTCTAAAGGGTTTCATCGATGCCTCTGCATCCTCGAGGTCCAAAATCCTTCACACTCAGGAAAACCGAGTCAATAGAACCTGTCTATGTCAATATATAAAAAAAACATGTCATCAATCCATAACACCTCATAATCATAATCAAATGCCCAATAGTATAATAATCTAGATCACTTGCAAGAAAGTGTCCTCAAAGAATAAGTTTTCTCAGTGCGCGCAAGATCGGGATGTTATATACACCCCCTCTTGGTCAAACTTCATCCTGAAGTTTCACAGTATATAAGTGTCGCAATAATGCGTATCACAGTATCATAAGTCTATCTATCAAACAAAAATAGAAACTATTGGAGCATATCGTATGCGTCCTCCGAGGTCGACGAGTGCAGACTATAGTTGTCCCACTGGAACTTGACCTCATCTATTGTTCAACGTCGTATTTGTCGAATACGATGATCCAGGATGAGGATCAACTCAACCATGATCGCACCCTCATCCGACAGCCACTAGGTGCTCAAGTCAAAACATGTGTAGGATCACTAATCATATTGTCTCAAACAGAGACATGAAATACATCGTGCATACGCCTCAAGAATCAGGAAAATTTATTCAATAGGCCATGGGCCTCTCCTTTTCGCAATCTCGAAGCTTACCACGAACCTAGGATATATTTTAGCCCCTTTTCCCAACTTGATCGAACTCTTATGCAGTTTCAGCCGCAATAATACTCAATCGCCACATCATAACTACTATTGACACGACGTGCATCAACATAACTCTTTTTTCGATCCTGTGTTCCTTGATCCTTTGTCTTATATTTTTCATTTAATATTCCATTTCTTTTATTTCTTCTGGTCCCACCGGGACCATATCCTCAAGATGATCCCAGCTCAAAGGCGTCTAACATGGTCACCCATAAAGAAACTCAAAGGGAGCCATATTAATGGTGCTTTGGTAATTGTGGTTATAAGTGAATTCTACCAGTGGAAATAATTCTTCCCAACGCTTCTGTTGGTCCATCATGTACATGCACAACATGTCTTCCAAGGTCTGGTTCGTTTGTTCGGTCTGCCCGTCAGTCTCTGGGTGATACACAGTACTAAAGTTAAGTTGGGTTCCCCAGGCCTCTTGGAAACTAGTCCAAAATCATTCAATAAACATTGATCCGCTATCGGATATAATCCTCTTAGTTACGCCATGCAACCTCACAATCTCACTGATGAAAACTCTAGCTATGTCAGGTGCCTGATACATCGTACGCACAGGAATAAAATGAGCACTCTTCATCAGAGTGTCGACTGCCAAGAAAATCGAGTCGTGTCTCCTTGTCATCAGTAGCAATCCAACAATTAAATCCATCGAAATGACCTCCCATTTTGATTCTAAAATAGCATGTGGTTGGTAGTGATCATGTTGGATGTCTATGTTCAACATTTACCTACTGACATTCTAGACATCTAGCCACATAGTTGACTATGTCTACCTTCATTCCTTTCCAGAAGAATAAGGGTTTAGGGTCTGCCTTCATCTTCGTGACTCCCAGTTGAGCCATGTACACTACTCTGTGAGCCTCGTTTAGGATTAAACTCCTTAACTCGTCATTCAGTGGTACGTAAATCTGATTTTTAAACCTCAATAATCCATCATCGCCAAACGTAAATCATTCAAATCTTGGTACCATCATTGTGTTTTGTTCAATAAAATCCTCGACCTCTTTGTACCAGTCATCATCACGATGTAAAGATAGAATCTTTTCATGTATATTCATCTGAAGAGGCAACACAAAAAAGATGTGTGGTCTCTGACTCAATGCATCTGCCACTCGGTTCATTGTTCCTTTTATGTAAGAAATCTCAAAATCGTACTCGCTAAGTAGTTCTGACCACCGTCGTTGTCGCGTGTTCAGGTCGCTTTGTGTAAAGATGTGATGTAGTCCATAGTGGTCCATCTTTAGTTCAAGTTTCCGTCCAACAAGGTAGTGTCTCCAAACCTTCAAGGCATATACAATGGCTAACAACTCCAAATCGTGTGTCGCATAGTTCTCCTCATGCCTTCTCAGTTTCCTCAAGATGTAAGCGATCACTCGACCGTCTTGCACCAAGAATCCACCTAAGCCTTCCTTGGATGCATCAACTCATACCAATAAGTCTGCATCCATGTTAAGGACCTTTAGTATCGTTGTTGTGGTCAACATATCCTTGATCTTCCGAATGCTTCCACACATTTCTCAATCCAAACAAACTTCTTGTTCTTCTTCTGCAATTTCGTGACCGGATTTGCTATCTTCGAAAATCCCTTGGTGAACTGTCGATAGTATCCTTCTAAACCCATGAAGCTATGCACTTCCGGGACATTCGTCGGCGCAAGCCATTCCATAATAGCCTCGACCTTTGTTGGATCCATGGCAATACCTTCGTCGGAGATTACATGCCCTAAGTAGTGAATCTTTGATTGGTAGAACGAGAATTTGGACAATTTCCCATACAATTTGTGCTCTTGCAAACACTATAGTACCAAGCGCAAGTGCTCGTCATGATCTTCTATCATTTGAGATTAAATCCAAATATCGTCAATGAATACTTGGACGAACTTGTCCAAGTACTCACGGAACACCCCGTTTATCAAACTCATAAATACCCCTGGGGCGTTTGTCATTCCAAACAGTAAAATAGTAAACTCATAAAGTCCAAACCTCACCTTAAAGGTGGTCTTAGGGACATCATCCTCTTGATCTGTAACTGGTGATACCCTGATCGCAAATCAATCTTTGAAAACACCATCGCACCCTTCATCTGATCGAACAGATCATCGATCCTCGGCAACAGATATTGATTCTTGATCGTTTCCTTGTTCAATTGATGGTAGTCAATGCAGAGTCTCCTCGATCCATCCTAATTTCGTATGAAAATAGTAGGTGCACCCCACGGTGAGGCACTCGGACGTATAAGTCCCAGGTCCATCAACTCCTTCAATTGTATTCTCAACTCCTATAACTTCGAGGTCGACATCCAATAAGGCATTCTTTCTATTGATTCATCCCCTGATTTCAGGTCTATGGTAAAATCAAATTCCCTATCTAGTGACATCCCAGGTAACTCCTCTGGAAAGATGTTTGCAAACTCTCTCACCGCCGGAAGGTGTTCTATACCTTCAGCTACTCCCTTCTCTCTTAACGCAAGGATCGCATAAATCTTACATCCCTTGTGCATGCTCTTCCGTAGCTACAAGGAAGAGATGAACCTCGGGGAAACTCCCTGGTTCCATCCTACAATCATGTGTCTCTGTCCCTCATCATCAACCAATCTCAACCATTTTTTATTACAGTTGAGTATCGCCTCATGCGATTCCAACCAGTCCATACCAATCATGACATCCTAAGATCCTAATATCGTGACGTACAGGTTGGCCCTGATGACAAACTCCCCTAGGTTAAGGGTACAACCCATAACCTTTCCTCCAACCTTCTGTTTGGATCCCGAAGCCATATCTACAAGCTAAATTCACCCTGTTCGCCTGCCTTTACCTTAATCCTTTTTAGCTCTATACCAGAGATGAAACTCTCAATAGCACCAAGATCTATCAAATACTAAGGTTCTAGTCAGCGACGGTACCTGATGTCTCGAGCACCATCGACTGGTGCTCTGCTCTACATGAATCCGATGGGCCTTGCCCAAAACTCCCACGGTAGTGGGTCTGGATGATCCAAATGCTTCCGCACATTTCTCAATCCAAACAAACTTCTTGTTCTTCTTCTACAATTTCGTGACCGGATTTGCTATCTTCGAAAATCCCTCGGTGAACCGTCGATAGTATCCTTCTAAACCCATGAAGCTATGCACTTACGGGACATTCGTCGGCACAAGCCATTCCATAATAGCCTCGACCTTTGTTGGATCCATGGAAATACCTTCGTCGGAGATTACATGCCCTAAGTAGTGAATCTTTGATTGGTAGAACGAGAATTTGGACAATTTCCCATACAATTTGTGCTCTTGCAAACACTATAGTACCAAGCGCAAGTGCTCGTCATGATCCTCTGTCGTTTGAGATTAAATCCAAATATCATCAATGAATACTTGGACGAACTTGTCCAAGTACTCACGGAACACCCCATTTATCAAACTCATAAATACCCCTGGGGCGTTTTTCATTCCAAACAGTAAAATAGTAAACTCATAAAGTCCAAACCTCGCCTTAAAGGCGGTCTTAGGGACATCATCCTCTTGATCTGTAACTAGTGATACCCTGATCACAAATCAATCTTTGAAAACACCATCGCACCCTTCATCTGATCGAACAGATCATCGATCCTCGGCAACAGATACTGATTCTTGATCATTTCCTTGTTCAATTGATGGTAGTCAATGCAGAGTCTCCTCGATCCATCCTACTTTCGTATGAAAATAGTAGGTGCACCCCACGGTGACGCACTCGGACATATAAGTCCCAGGTCCATCAACTCCTTCAATTGCATTCTCAACTCCTATAACTTTGGGGTCGACATCCAATAAGGCATTCTTTCTATTGATTCATCCCCTGATTTCAGGTCTATGGTAAAATCAAATTCCCTATCCAGTGACATCCCAAGTAACTCCTCTGGAAAGATGTCTGCAAACTCTCTCACCGCCGGAAGGTGTTCTATACCTTCAGCTACTCCCTTCTCTCTTAACGCAAGGATAGCATAAATCTTACATCCCTTGTGCATGCTCTTCCGTAGCTGCAAGGAAGAGATGAACCTCGGGGAAACTCCCTGGTTCCATCCTACAATCATGTGTCTCTGTCCCTCATCATCAACCAATCTCAACCATTTTTTCTTACAGTTGAGTATCGCCTCATGCGATTCCAACCAGTCCATACCGATCATGACATCCTAAGATCCTAAGATCGTGACGTACAGGTTGGCCCTGATGACAAAGTCCCCTAGGTTAAGGGTACAACCCATAACCTTTCCTCCAACCTTCTGTTTGGCTCCCGAAGCCATATCTACAAGCTAAATTCACCCTGTTCGCCTGCCTTTACCTTAATCCTTTTTAGCTCTATACCAGAGATGAAACTCTCGGTAGCACCGGGATCTATCAATTACTAAGGTTCTAGTCAGCGACGGTACCTGATGTCTCGAGCACCGTCAATTGGTGCTCTGCTCTACATGAATCCGATGGGCCTTGCCCAAAACTCCCACGGTAGTGGGTCTGGATGATCCAAATGCTCTGACCCTTTCCTCTAGGCAGTAATGATGGTAACATGGCTCCCCACAATCAAACACACTTTCTTCGATCCAGTGTTCCTGGTACCCGAAGTAGAAGCTGAATTCTAACAATAAGGCCAAACTCGAACTTCTTGACCTTAATTTTCTGGGTAATTTGGTGCGGAGCATACTGAAGCATCTCCAAAATGGGCCTCGTACTCGGGCACCGTGCGACTGCCTTGTCGCAAGGCGTCGAACTCGTTGAGCTAATGCTCAATGAATTCCTTAGAAAGATACCTCTCCTAGAACCATTTCTCTAACAGTTCCCATGACACGTCATCGATGGCCATGTTCAAATGTGGCAGGAGTGTCTTCCGCCATAGAAGAGCGCTCCCTTTAATTTGAAATACCACCATGTGGACCTTCATGCTGGAGGTTGTAATTGTGAAGTGTGAATCACAATGCCTTTCTCTACAACCATACATCGACGGCATAGCCCTCCGCAACACTCATGAACTCGATATTTCAACTCTCTCGAGTTCTTAGTGGATTCTAACGGTACTATCTAGGGCATGTTGTGGACCCTCAGGGGTACAGGTGCCCTGGCCTCATCTCAGTACTGATGGTGAATCAAGGCCCTTTGAAATTACCTAGAAGGGCCTTGTCAAGCCATCATCATCCCTTACAACAAGTGAATCAAGTCCAAGGACTTTCTCTTCCCCTTAGGGGTTCGAATCCGAGGGTGCGGGAACTTCTCGAGGCATCACTCCTCCTCCCACGGCACCACGTTGCGAACCTCTGAGGTGTCGATCACCACATGGACATGTTAAGGTTTTTAATTAATGCAAGGGTTAATACTCACAGGTTTACTGTAGTGGAAATCCTGGTGATCCACAGTCACAGGGTTGAACCTATTCTAATACCATATGGAACGACCCCCAGTCGTTATGACTACAAGCGAAGCAGAAAGTGAATTTTTTTTTTTTTTTTGTCTTTAGGCAGGGAGGCAACGACAACAAACAGTTGAACCACACAATCTGATGACGAACACACGCACGTAGATCAGGCAACAGACAACAATGACTCAATGCACTAGCACAACGAGCAACAGGGCGAAGCATGCGTAGATCAAATATAGAAACGACTACCTGCCCGACACAACCACGACAACACCTACAAGTTAAGGGACAACATCCCCATCTCAACACAACGGCCTTGACGACTAATAACTAGAAACTCAAAGATGTGCAAGCCCAAGGCATGAAGGCATTACAAACCAAGCGCTAACAACAACTTACAATGATCAAGAACACCCGCAATGGGACGCCCGACTCCGACCAAGTTATTATTCACCGCTAACCAATATGGCACGCCATGATCCCCTCATCTGGAATCGTGTCATCCCTAGGTGATAGGCCCGACAATAACCCTAGCGCAACAACCTAACTGGAACAAGGACTCAAGAAAATCCAATGCATTAGGAGACCGAATAACTGTCAAGAAGACAATACCCACACTCCCGAGCAACAAGTCAACAAGACGCAAGGTGACACGGATCAAAAATAACTTGCGCAACTGATCGAGGGTTCTTGAATCCTACTAGGCAACTCGAGTGGTGAAACGACTGAGTCCAATGACCCTTTACAGTTATACCTAAGGCACAAGGTGCATAATATCCAAACACTGTTAAACTATTAACTGGTTAGCTAGAACTACTAATTCCTTGGCCAATAATCTCGTGCAAGATTTTAACTAATATGCCAATAGCCATTATGTCTAACAATCCTATTAATCCAACATTATAAATTTTGTCTAACAAATGATAATCCAATCAAATAAAACTTAAACTTATGCATCATTTAACACTAATGGAAATTATTAAATTCTATGACAAACTACTTTTATTTTCTTCAAGGTGCAATTTACTCAAAGGTAAAAAGTTAAGGTGTTTAAGTATAAGTAAAAAAGGGATTAAGGGTTCCACTAGAAGAAGGTTAAGTGAAGTTGGTTTGTATTCAGAAAACAAAATATTCATTGGCTAATAGTTAAAACATGTTGTTGCCTAACATAAAGGTGATGTCTTCAGTATAGAAGGAGCTTGCTAACCAGTCCTTCACGTCAGTATAATTATCACCAAAACGCTGAGTAAAATAGTTGTCGGTATTTTTCAAGGGGGAGATTTACTCTATAAAAATCAATAACTACTTATCATAAAATTGGTATAAGAGTTGAATATCAATATAAACATTTGCTATCACGTAATCTCTGAGTCCATTCGTTGCCAACAGTAAAAACATAAAGGTGAAATCGCACCCAAGTAATTCGTTGGCAAGGATAGACAAAATTGACATAGCTGGAAACATTAATGCTGTGCTAAAACTTCCATATTGATGTTGCCAAAAAAATGACTGTCACTGACCAAGCCAGAGGAATATCTTTGTCGCAAAATTAACATTGTAATAAAAATAGCCACGATTTCACAGTCACTACGCGGCCATTATACAGTCATAATGTGACTGCAAATCGCTGTCAACAGTAAAGATTCAACCGCAGACACACAACACATGAATGGATGGTGATAAGGTTTCTATTGCAGTCTCACAATACTTCTATTTATGTGTGAAAAGAGGATCAACTCGCAGTCTCTCTATACACCCATTCATTGTGTAAATAAGAGATTCAACACAAGTCTAAATCCATGATTTGATAATGCTTGTTGAGCATACGGTAAAATAAATTGCATGAAAGCAGAAAACGCTTTCAATAAATAAAAGTTATGTGATTAAGGAAGGTCGTGGTTGTTTAACAAGTTGAAATCGTTGTTGTTAAGAACCGAGTTTTGTTGTTGGTTAATAAAAATCAAGTCCAAATATTTTTTTTAAAAATGCAGATCTATTGTTGGGTTCTATAGCTAAGTTGATAATGAAAATCGCAGTCCAAATAGTAAGAAAAAACCACAGATTCCTTTGTTGAGATCTATAACTAAGTTGATAATGAAAATTGCAGTCCCAATAGTAAAAAAAAAACGCAGATTCCTTTGCTGAGATCTATAGCTAAGTTGATAATGAAAATCGCAGTCCCAATAGTAAAAAAAAATGCAATTCTATAAAATTCGTATTCAGTAACAATTTATCATTTTATCAAGTGCCAATTGCCAATTTACCAATTTATCCATTTATCAATGTGTCAACGCAGTCATAAAATTTAATGAAAGAGCAACCAGTGGTAACTCAAGCAATTTGCTCAGCTAAATCGTTGGCAAGATCGTAGGTGGTTGGGGAAAGTCTAAACGTTGGCAGGCAAAAAAAAGGGGTGTGGAGAGAGCGACGTTGGGCCAATAAATACGCTTGTGAATTCTCCATCAAGATAATAAACGCAGAGGAAGGAAAATCTGGGTGGAATGTAATAAAACGAAGGGTGATTTCGCCACCAAAAAACATTGGATGCAGAGGGATATTTTTGAGGTTTATTGTATTGAGACGCAGAGTAATAACAGAATAAGACTCAGTCCAATGTGGCCCAAGACGGAGTAAAATAGCAGGCTAGAGCAATAAAAAAAAAACACGCCGTAAAATTTGTCAGGAGAAGTTTTAAAATGCATACTTAAATCATTGTCAAGAAGGGTATTAAACGCAGAGTTACTTTCCATGAAAGCATCAAAACGCAAACTTAAATAATTGCCAAGAAGGGTATTAAAACGCAGGGATCAACGTAGAGGATCATAAGCGGTTCATTGCGGAAAGGAAAACAATCATAGAGGTAATCAATCGCAACAAGGCGCAATGACCATCAATCAGCCAAGAACAATCAACATGAGTAGACGGCTGGGAAAAAGCATCTTTCGCTCATCATCCATGCACAGAAAAGCAGGGCATTTGAATCTATAGGTCACTTTGCACCACAGTGACGACCATCGATTCGACTCCTGACCGACTTCTCAGGTGTGGACTGACGAACTAGGGATGAGGGTGAAGACCAGGCATAAACTCTTAATAAAAATAAATTAGAACCAACAGGACAGTCACAACATCAAGGATCGAATGCCAAGGAAATCAATTCAAGCAGCGAGCTTAAATCTATGGGGAAAATTAAGTTCTCAATTAAAATGATAAGTCAACACCTTCTTTACACAGTTTAAAAGTACAGAATTGAAAGCGTAAAGTCAATAATAATATTTATGCAGAATTAAAGTAAGTGTAACGTATCCCAAGTTGTCCGCTCTGAGTCGTTTTCCCGCACGCTCCGTCCAGCTCCCACTTGCCGACTGATGAGACTTCACCGATACCTCCCAGCCAACGCTAGGGGTACTCTTCTTCCCCCTTAGCCCCCCCGAGCTGCAAAGGGGCCACGCACATTGAACCAGAGTTCAACTAGCTCCCAGCTCACCTCGCAAGGTCGAGCTACCACTCCTTACTGAGCTGGGTATCCCAACTCCCACAAGATAAGTCAATCAAGTCTAAAATTTTGTAGCGTAACATTACGCATAATAGAAGAGATCCATCATCCTCCTACTCCCTCCTTTATATAGAGTTTCTAAGTCATTTACTTTCCCAAAATCCCATTTAATTTATTGTTCAATAATTTAATTCATAAAAATCCTCCCCATACATGTGTCATCCATCCCCTTCATCGCACCATAAATTAATTTCATTAATTAATTAATTACTCCTATTTCCCTCACCCACCTAAAAGCATTCCTAGAATCGCTCCTAGGTGTCCCCATATTCCCTCACACAATTTAATGACTTACCCCCCTTACTAAGTTACTAGTTGAGTTCAATTTAGAAAGTTCTTAAAGGCAAGATTCCTTGCCAAGTTAATCATTTTGTTTTTTCTTTAAGTTTCCCTTTTCTCGTTATGTTTCCCCCTTTTTCCCTTAGTTTCCTAAATCTTCTAAATTTCCCTCTTTCCCTTTTTATCTAAAACTCAAATTAGTAAGTGCAGACTTTACTCTTTTTCCCCCTTTTTCATTTTAGTCAAAATTTTAATTAGCACATGTGACAAGCAATTATTTCCCTTTTAAAATTTTAAATCCCTCCCTAATTTGATTTTAATAATTTAATCGAGTTTCTTACCCCCTTTTTGTAATAGTTTAATAATGATTATTACTATTATTTACTTATTTATATATATATATTATCACAAGAATCACTTAGACCTAGATTTTATTTTCCTAGGCTGGGCGATGTTTTATTAGGGAAATTGTTTTAAATCTTTCTCGTCACATTATTCATTCTAAGGCCATATAGGTTTATTCCTTTATTATTTAACAGTGCGACGTGCCCTTCAGGATGCACTAGGTTCTCCAAGGGTGTCACTCGCCTCATTATGTTTCCCTTGCACGACGTGCCCTTCAGGATGCACTACGTGCTCCAAGGGTTCCACTCGCCTCTTTCTGTTTTTCTTGCGCGGCGTGCCGTTCAGGATGCACTACGTGCTCCAAGGGTCCCACTCACCTCTTGACTGACTTGGTAGACATCAAAAACCCCTAGAGTCAATACTCCATCAGGTGATCTTGTGGGAGACTAAGGGCCTCTAAGGAATAAGGCCCCTGCCTTATTGTGCGCCCCTTAGAATCATCATGAGCGACTGTCACAGTCTGCCCTCACGGCATCGTGGGTCTTCTCGAACTAGGTAGTTGTTAAACTACAGTTCGAGCCACGGCGGGAGTGCTAGTAGGTTGTGGCAGGGTTGTTGTCCACACCTCTCCCTCAATGTCTCTGGTTACCGTGCATGACCCCTCTACTCCACATGTGAGTCTGGTCGGCAAGCTATCGTCAACCTGCATCATCAACGAATCATGTCAGAAATAATATCCATAATCATATCATCTAATCAGATGCAAAAATTTCATATATACAACAATCAAACCCCTAATAGTCCACTTCCTGACTCAATCCAGAGTCCAAGGGGTTTCATCAATGCCTCTACATCCTCGAGGTTCAAAATCCTGCACACTCAAGAAAACCGAGTCAATAGCACCTGTCTATGTCAATACAGCAAAACAACATGCCATCAATCCATAACACCTCATAATCATAATCAAATTCCCAATAGTATAATAATACGGATCACTTGCAAGCAAATGTCCTCAAAGAATAAGTTTGCTCAGTGCATGCAAGAGCGGGATGTTACAATATGGGAGATTAAGTCGTCAAACGATTCTCTCATTCAACGTTTAAAGACATGGTAGAAAATTGGGGAACTCATTCATTATGGAATTTGATTTCTCAGGGGAAACGCTATGGTGGTGGAGTACTCGATGGAAACTCCACGTAACATTGAAATGCAAAATTACCATGTGGCTTGCGGGTAAAGTCATGAATGTGGGTAACACTTTTGTGAGAATTGGGTCGCGAAAAATTGCTAATGGTCATTTTTCAGCTGAACTATTTAAATTTTTCGGTCGAACAAATGACACACACTTTCAGCCAAAATAATTTTTCGTCGAAATTTAAATCTAACGACACCCTTGACATTCGTGCACCAGAGCGAGAAATTTTTGTCCGACAACACAATTTTTGGTTGGAAAAATATTTAGACCGATATATATTTCAGTTGAAATAATGTTTATATATAGCGGCCCAATTGACAAATAGACACTTTGGTTTCCTTTCAACTCTCCCATGAGTTTTACCATCCTCGTGTATTTCTGTATGTCCATTGATTCAAGAAATAGATGAGTATAGTTAAAGGGGCTCACTTTGCATTCATTGATTTTCCCTCCCTACCAGCTTCTATTTATCCAAGTCCCATAGTGATAGTGATATAGAAGAAAACCTAAATAGTTGCAGGTCAGCGGAGCACAAGTACCCGATAGTGATCTCGGAGCAGATGTCAACAAAGCACAAGTACCCGATGGTGATCTCGGAGCAGATCAAAAGAGTTGTAGGTCAGCGGATATTTGTGCTAAGTTTGTTGTATTATTGTTGTATTATTATTATTGGTTTTCTATCTTCTAATGTATGTTAGTGGAAAATGTATGTTTTCTATCTTTGTAATGTATTATTTTTATTGGAAAATATGATAGTGATAGGATGGACATCATGTCAAAAAGGATTGTAAGGCTTAAATATATGGTATATGGGTTCCCACATGTCCCAAGTGGGATCTACATTAAAACCTAGTGTCAATATTTCCCATGCATGCATGTTGTCTCAAAATTCCTCCACCCTTGATCTTGATCTTCATTCGATTGTCGAGGTGAAGTTGTAGGGTTTCTAGAGGTTTCCCTAATCTCATCTCGAATTTTCACTAGGATCTCTCACACTTAGAAATAATGGAGATTCGTTGCGGTGATTAGTTGTGGTTGGTTCCAACCATTTTAAACTGTATGTAATCATTATATATATATATATATATATATATATATATATATATATATATATATATAGTAATCTCATTGATTAATTGAACGAAGTGTGGCTTTGCTTCCCCGACCTCAAGGTGTGTTATCTTCCCTAAGGAGTTGTTTTTCATCCTCTCTATTCTTAAATTGGTATCAGAACTCTGAGTGAGGAGCCGAATGCTGGAGCATTTTTTTTGTTGGAGGTGGATCACTGCTACTGTTGGAAGTGGATCTTACTAGAGAAAGATCGTTTCTCAGTTTGAGCATTTTTTCTGTTGGAGTGAGAGGTATCGTTGCTCTCCTTTCCAAATTAGTTCATTGCTCCTTACCCACACTAGATCATTGTCCTCCGAATTTGAGAGGCGCCGCCAGCTGAATTTGTTGTCCTCTCACCATTGATCGCGAGAAACTCGATATTATGTACACTCTGAGAGAGGAAAATAGCAACCACATTACTGGGAAAATATTCTACGATGAGAAGACGAAGTGTTTGCTGTCGTACTTGGAATTGGGGGGAGAAGAGGGCTCTCATCTTCCAGATGTTGCTTACTATCAAATCCCAGAACAATCGATCCTGGACGGATTTCCTGGAATATTAGAGTTACACACGGAGAGTGAGAACTGGAAATTCGAAATCCCAAACTGCCTGAGAACTGGAAATTCAACATCCCAAACCACATGCGAACTGAAAATTTTACATCCCAAACCACCTGCGAACTGGAAATTCGACATTAGATCGCGAGTTGCTTGCTCAGATCGCGCCTGCGTGGAGGGCGATTGGTTTTCTGGATTGTCATATATATTTTGAATATGTTGAGTAGCTGAATTTAATTGACAGCGCCAGAGTTCTTCAAACGTCTCCTAGAGTTTGCAAGGATGGTGAATCCACTTGTTGAATCTTACCTCAATGAAACCAATAAATTGGATAGCTCTAATTTCGTAAATTGGAAATTCAAAATGCAAACCTTGATGGAAGGTTATGGCGTATGGACAATCGCAAAAGGAGATGAAGGGCGGCCCGATGTGGCTGCAGGTGCGACTGCGACAGCGATCCAAGATTGGGATAAGAGGGAGAACAAACCCAAGTTATTGTTGAGAATGTCTATTAAAGATAACATAATTCTGCACATTATATATGCTAAGATTTCTAGTGAAACCTGGAAAATACTTAAATATTTGTATCAGACTAATAATACAAATCGCATTATTTTCCTAAAGAGTAAATTGCTAAGTATTAAAATGGATATGAATGAGTATGTTAGTACTTTTCTTGGGCGAATTAAAGACATGAAAGATAAATTGGGAGATATAGGAGAAAAAATGTCAAATATTGATCTTGTCACAATTGCCCTAAATGGAGTGCTAGAGGACTATCAAATGTTTATAACAGACCTTGCAACGAGGGAGAAAGCTCCTAATTTTGAGGAACTAACAAGTATATTGTTGCAAGAGGAAGAGAGGTGCACAAATTTGAATCCTCAGAATTCAGACTTAGCACTATGGACAAAGAAGAGATTCCCTAAAGGGAAACCATGATAAGGAGGCAGAGGAGGAAGATCATTTCAGAGGAAGTCATTTCCAAATCCAAATCAAGGTATGCCATCGAATAGAAATGAACATCAGTGCTTGTATTGTGGTAGGACTGGTCATCTTGCCAAAGAATGTTATAAGAAGAAAAATGATGATGAGGGTAGGCATAAAAATAGAAAACATTCAGGACATTTTGCAGAAGAAAACCCGAATATTGATTCAAAAGATCTCAAATTGTTTGTGTCTAATGATTCACTATCTGTTGAAACTGATGATGTTGATTCATGGTTTGTTGATTCTGAATATTCAATTCACATGACATGTAACAAGAATTGGTATACAAACTTTAAATAAACACATAATGGTGCCCATATTTATCTTGGATATGATCGTTCTTATCAGATCAAGGGATATGGAGATATTTCAGTAACACTTATGAATGGTACTGTTAGACACATTCAAAAAGTTGTGTATGTCCCTGGGATAAAGAAAAACTTGATTTCTGTGTCCACGATTACAGATCAGAATTTGAAGGTCGAATTCTTCAAGACACATTGTATAGTGGAGGACTTGCAGGATCATTATAGAATTGTTGCCTCATGAGTCAGAGTTGGAGGTTTGTACAAACTTGATGTCACTAACAAGAATCATCAAGCATTGGCTTCTGCAACTATGCCTACAGAAATTCTTTGGGACCAAAGGTATGGTCACATCAATTATCATGATTTGTTTTTATTACAAAAACAAAGTATAGTTGAAGGACTCCCTATGTTGAAGAATGAGTATGCCTCTTGTGAAGGTTGTGCATTAGGAAAGATGCACAGAGATGAATTCCCCTCTAATCTTGATAGGAGAAAAAGAGATCTATTAGAACTTGTGCACACTAATGTTTGTGGACTAATGCAAACAAGGTCGCTAGGAGGTGCTTATTATTTCTTATTGTTTATTGATGATTGCACAAGGTACACACGGGTGTATTTCCTTAGGAGAAAGAGTGATGTTTTTGAATATTTTAGGGAATTTAAAAACATGGTGGAGAAGAAAACATGAAATTCCATCAAAATCCTCCACTCAGATCAAGGGGGAGAGTACAGATTATGGAACTTCATCAAGTATTGCAAAGATCATGGAATAGTACAACAATTTACAGTACCCCACACTCCATAGAAGAATGGAGTTGCAGAAAGGAAAAACAAAACTCTGGTGGAGTGTGCACGAAGTATGATGAAAGGTAAGAATATCTCAAATTCTTTTTGGGTTGAGGTCATTAGCATTGTTGTTTATTTAAAGAATAGAAGTCCAACAAGGTGTCTTGATCATAAAACTCCTTTCAAAGCCTTGTATGATTCTAAACCAATAGTTAATAATTTGAGGATATTTAGGTGTAAGGATTTTACACATATTCCAAAGGAGACAGGAAGAATATTGATGCTAAAGCTATCAAATGTATTGTTATAGGGTATTGTTCAGAATTTAAAGTATATAAATTGTTTGATCCATCTACTCACAAAGTGTTTGCAAGTAAAGATGTAATTTTCCATGAATAGGTAGAAGGCAACAATGAAGACAACAGTCATGAAGGATGGCATGTACTTCTTGAATATGAAGAGGTCAAAGAAGAGAAGCACCAGCAGGAAAAGGCACCCCGTGACATGGATAATCCAATAGTGAAGAAGAATCTTCACAAAACAGAGAATAAGTCACCAGCCAATTGAGAAGATCTTCACGACAGGTTCGTCCACCTAAAAATTATAAATATTATGCCCCGATGAGTAATATTTCAAATGTCATAGAACCCATGAGTTTTAATGAAGCTAACGAACATGAAGAGTGGAGAAAATCAATGGAGGAAGAATATGACTATATAATGAAAAACAAAACTTGGGAATTGACTAAATTGCCTAAAGATAAAAATATCATAGGATGTAAATGGATATACAAACCTAAATTCAAAGCAGATGGTAGTATAGATAAATATAAATCTAGATTGGTGGAAAAAGGGTATTCGTGGAAAGAGGGCATTGATTATGAAAAAACATTTGCACCAGTAGCTAAATTAAACACTATAAGAATGTTAATTGCATTAGCTACAAAGTACCATTGGAAGCTTCACCAATTAGATGTAAAATATGTGTTTCTAAATGGTGAGTTAAAGGAAGAGGTTTACCTTACTCAACCAGAGGGGTTTGTGAAAAGTGGTTAGGAACATTTAGTGTGTAAATTAAAGAAAGCATTGTATGGAATGAAACATGCACCTAGGTCATGGTATGAGAAGATAGATTCCTTCTTTCTTCAGCAGGGTTTTATGAGGAGAAAAAGTGATCCAAATATGTATACCAAGTTTGATGAAAAGGGGCATGTTGTATTGATTTCCTTATATGTTTATGATTTAATTATTATAAGAAATTCAGAAGAATTGATTAGTGGAATTAAGAAGCAGGCATCACAGGTTTTTGAAATGAAATATCTTAGTGAGTTACATTACTACCTCGGTCTTGAAGTTTGGAGAAATGATGGTCAAACCTTTGTGTCTCAAGGTAAATATGTTAGAGAAGTACTTAAGAAGTTTAAAATGGATCAGTGTAAAGTTTATTATGTTCCAATGTAGTAGAACATGAAACTTTATTGTGATGATGGTTCGAAGGAGGTAAATGATACAGTGTATAGATAGATGGTAGGAAGCTTGAACTATCTCACTACAACCAGACCTGACATAGCATACTTTTTTAGTGTGTTAAGTCAGTTTATGGCTAAACCTCTAGAAAGACATTGGAATGCAGTGAAAGGGGTACTCAGGTATATCAAAGGCACAATTGATTATGGTATTAAATATATTGATTCATTCGATGTTGAGTTGACAAGTTACTCAGATTCATACTCGACTAGCAATCTGGATGATCGGAGATCTACTACAGGTTATGCCTTTGGCATTGGATCCAGGATTATTTCATGGAGCAGTAAGAAACAACCTATTGTATCGTTTTCATCCATTGAGGCAGAATATAAATCATTGTGTGAAGCAACTTGTGAAGTTGTTTGGTTGAGAAGACTAGTCCAAGATGTTGGAGAAGAACAAAAGACAGCTACGATGATCAAATGTAATAACCAGAGCTCAATCAAGTTGGAAAATAATCCAGTTTATCATTCTAGGACAAAGCATGTTGATACTCAGTTTCATTTCGTTCGAGAAAAGATGCAGTCTAATGACATTTCTTTAATGTATTGTAATACTAGTGAAAATGTTGATGATATTTTCATTAAGACTCTTGGGAATATCAAATTTGAATTGTTTAGGGATATGTTAGGTGTGGATGTCAATCCTTTCTCCATTAAAGGGGAGACTTAGAAATAATGGAGAATAGTTTTGGTTGGCTCCAACCATTTTAAACTGTATGTCATCATTATATATATTGTAATTCTCATTTATTAATTGAACGAAATGTGGTTTTGCTTCCCCGGCCTCCAGGTGTTGTCTCGCCTAAGGATTCAGTTTTCATCCTCTCTATTCTTAAGTCTCACTATCAAGCTCAATCTCAACTCATGCATGATCTTGTTTTCATGGCCAATACCACAATCATGCTCATATGTTTACAAAAGAGTTGACATGTTTGGTTTGTGGAACTATTAATCGTTTGATTGGAGGTATGAAGGCTTGGTTTATTTAGTTGATATTAGCTTTAAATCCCAGCAGAATTAAATTTTGGCATTCAAACTAACCAACTCAAATTCAAAATATTTGCTAGTTGTAGCAGAATTAAATTTTGGCATTCAAACTAACCAACTCAAAATCAAAATATTTGCTAGTTTTGAAGGTTGAATCAGTTGTTAAGGTTGAATCAATGGAAAAAAAAATCCAAGTCTATATTTAACATAAACACATTATTTATCATATAATGGTAGAAGCAACATGATTCAAACTTTCATTGTAAACTCAATTTCTCAGATACATTCAGCCTAGAATTATATAAAGACAATGTGGTGCCACAGGTTAAAAGCTTAAGGTTCTATTTATTAGATACATTCCTAAACATTTTATACACCAAAACATAAATGATGTTTGACTTAGCTCACATCCAACCTCTGCTACAACAATTCATCCAATCTAACGACCTGAACTCAAACATAATAGAATTTGTCACCAAAGAAATGTTTCATAGTTATCTAGGTACTTGTTTGATGCAAATAAATTGAAATTTCCAACAAACAGCAGGATATATTTTCAAAGTCGTTGTCTCACAAGCATATGTTGAGTTCTTTCCTTAAAAACTATCACAACTTTAATCTTCTCCCATGGACATGATTCATCATTGAAATTGTTTTGTTGACAATCACATATATTCATATAATGGCAACGCAGTAACCACCAGAGACAGTTTCTTGATGATCACGATAGGTTGTCCTTGTGTTGTTTTAACAAGACCAAATGAAATTGCTAGCTTCTCACCACCTTTTGAGAATTTGTTCCTTTCCATCATGTAATACCAAACTTGTATAAGGGGCATGTTCTGCCACCTTTTTTTGGTTAACAAAATTATCCAACATGGCATAGATTCTCCGTAATTATGGGTGTGATCTCTCCCCTACATAAAATGCATCAACTATGTTCTTGATTTCTATCCAACATCATCTTCCCAGTTGTTGCATGTATTTTAGAATTATTTTCATTTTTATTCATCTTCGACCTACCAGAAGCAGCATATAGACGTTCAAGATCAACATAATTGTTTACATTTTCAAGCTCCCACTATAAGATCCATCTGAAACATATTTATCTGCTTTAATTGTGCGAGTTCTGAAGGAACCAAGAATGACCCAGTTCATCCATGCAAGAATAGTATATATCACCACACTCCACTTATGTGATTAGAGATTCCATAGGAACATGACAGCCAAATCTCTTATCATAATATAGTTACAAACACGTTTACCATGTTGCATAGCTTGTTGAGGTTGCACCTATATAAAGTAATAATGATGATAAATCAGGCTCCTACATTTTTGGTCGAGACTAGCATTCAAAGGCGTTGTTTGTTATTTTTCTTGTGGTGGCAACCTATTGGACAAGGCTCAATACCATGGAACCACCATCCAACTCAAGAAACACCAACAAGGAAGATCAATGTCTAGTTTCTGTTACCTACCAATAGAGGAGGAATAGAAACCCTCATTCAAGTTTTAGTATTGCATAGTTCCCTCCATATGAGAACAATGTCCTTGAACAGGAGAAAATTTCCTTTCATAATGGAAATTTTAATTTTCAAGATAGAGTTGCTTTGATTGTTGTTGGTTATTATGGGTTGATTAATGATGTAGTTGTTGTGTGATGTTTGTGGACATGTTTAATTCTGAACAAGTTGTATATTGGGACTATATATTTTTATGTTTTGTTCAATGACAATGGTACAATTTTCATTAGTGATGAATAGTTGACAGTTGAGATTTTGTTTATGTGCATGTGTGTGTTTCAACAACTTATATTTATAATTGAGTGTAATGGAAAGGCAATTTCAAATTTATTTTCCAAGTTTCATTTTGAAATATTGCAAATGAGCTTTAAATAAATATTTACATAATACTTACGATTAACACTACCATGAATATAGATATGTTTCACACAACTTGTGTGTGGAATCAATGGAACTTCATGCCATCTAAGGATTCACCTACCCATTTATTGCTTGTTGTACACAACACATGGTTTCATAAACATCTTGTTGATAGGGAGCCAAACTAGTTGCTAACACTATTTGTGTTATTTGGCTATAAAAGGAGCCTTTTGATAATAAAATCCTTTTGGTCATACTTGCAATTCTTTTTTCTGTGTATATTATTTTTATATCAACTTTCTCACTTTTCTCTATAAGCATGTTTTACTTTTATTTTATGTCTTATTTAGTACATATGCATAGTTAACGTATTTGTTTAGATATTTTTAGTTTGTTGCAAATTTATTTTATGTTTAGTTTTGTTTCACATTTTGATAGATTTTAGAGTTGTATGAGCTATTTTAATTCATTTATTTCATGCTAATTGGGCATCTTAAATAGAACACATATAAGGATGTCTAGTGCCTTTAACGGGAAAATCTCCACTAACTTCATTAACAAATCAATCATTTAGAGAGTAGTTGGTTTACGGATCAAAGAACCACTCAGGTATCCATCCCCATTATCCTCTTGCCTAGCCCTATAAGAGTGTTTTGTGTGTTTCTTGAATTACCATTTCAAACATTAACATAAATGTCAACCATACTAGGGATAGAAATCCTTGTTTTTTGTGTTCTACTCTTCTTACGTGACTTTAGTGTATGTTCACTCCTAAAAGGAAATACCAAATAATCCATGATCGATAATCTCCTAAGTTTGATATTAGTACTAAGATCAAATGAAGAAGAAATATTTTGGAGTAATTAAAAAACAATGTAACCAATTATATGTTAGGTTCCAAAAGTTGTTTGGAAAACATGACTTCTCCATATCGTAGCCATTCAAGATCCACATCTACCATTGCTTCATCTAAATTAACTTGTCCGCAACTCCCAACATAAGGAGACTTACTAAGCTCTGCACATTTCATATTTGCTTGGATCTAAGATAATCCTCTGACAAATACCTAGCATTCTAAGGGTTGTGAACACCAAATGAAAGGTAATTTTGTAGGCTTCTTTAGTGACTTGTTTGTAGTAGGCTACAAATTAGAAATAAATCCCCATAACCTTCAAACCAAAAGGGCCTACATACTTAGTCTAAAAGTGCATTTCCTTAAAATGTTTGAGGGTAGGCATGCTTGAAGACACACACTGCTACAGGTAGGATTCATAAACAACTTCAAAACATGGATAAGAGTGATGGAATATTTAAAATTAATTTGTAGACAGATTCCAAAATAAACGGGCTAAACATATAGTGTAATGTTGTTAATCGTCATATCTATTCTTGTTTATGTGATCAAAACCCTACTACTATTTGACTTTTCCATTCTTCATCCATTTCCTTTGAAGAAATTTAGTCAATGATAAATATATTCCCTCTCAAGAATCACTAATGTATATGCTTTTTCTTTTTTGGTATCGTTTTGTTCCTCCCACTTGTAACAACTATTCATATGAGATAGAATGTAGATATATCTAACGGTGAGGTTGGAGTGGTTTATATCCTTGCAACTATTTATCATGATTTTCTATATGACTTGTTGCAAGACCTAGTCTTGAGAGGGAGCTCCCTTTATCTTCAGAACATTTCCCATGTAAAGTTCACATGACTCGGACTCGTTACTAATTGAGCAAACCTAAAAAAGAAATGTCAACTTGGAGAATTGGAAAAACTTTAAGAAAAATTTGGCAATTGATTAAAAACTAGAAGTTGGAAAAACTTGACATAGTTTGGCAACTTGACAAAAATGCCAGTACTTGGATTTTTGGGAAAATTTTGGCAATAACCTATTGCTTAACCAAAACATGATGAATTTTGTTGAAGTTTCAACTCATCTTGCAAAACCAGCGAGTCAGGTTAAGTCATTGGGTATTAATCATACTTGGAAAGTTCTGCAATTCACCAATAAGGAAGAGAAAAAAAAAATAGTTGATCCAATAACTTTAATAATTTACTCATCATTTTATTCATCGGCACCAACATTCAAAGCGTTCAACCAAGCAATTAATTTTGGCTTTCTCTCTTCATAGTTTAGTTTCATTGTCAAGTAATTCTTCTGCACTTTAGGGACATGTTTCTCAGTGTGTTTGATTGATCGGTCTACTCGAATGGAAGCATTCATTTTCTTATACAACTCTTCAAGGTTTCAGGATCTATACCTTTCTTAATATACTCAGAAAAATGGGATTGACACTTTGGAATTTCAATATGAATAGCCACCATACTAAGAATGGCATTATTTTCAGGAATTTTCTTATACATATTAAGATGGTAAGGCAAGATCTCCCCATAAGGATAATTATTGATTTTACAAACAACAAATTCAAAAGATAGTGTTTAAAGGATTTTAAACTTGAAGTTTCGAGTGATCCTACAGTCAAAGTACGTTGTTCAGATTCAATTCCTAACACATGTGAATTTTACATGATTTGACCAAATCTCCAATTGCAATTGTCATATAGCTTTGGGGAATTAATTAAAGAGAGAATGTTAAGTGTAGTGCCTTGTGAATACTTATAATTGTTATTTAAAATAGAACTGTCATGTGGTAGAAATGGGTCCATTCATTGATTGATGTGTTGACCATTTGGTTGGTCAGTTCACTATGTCACCTCTGAAAAATAAACTTCTCAGATTATACGGCTTTTTAACCAATCATTGAAAGTATAGTTACCGACTTAACGATAATTGTGACCTCAAAACGAGAACTCTAGCTCTTAAAACCCATATTTTTGCATCAAAACATGAAAATCAACCCCAAAATCAAAAAATGGTGCTACTGGTAGCACCATTTTTTCTAAACATGTAAAAATTACAACATTTTTCAAGCATGGCCTTAAAAAATCAAATATTTGCTCAGAAAAACCTTAAAATCAACACCTAAATTTTCTTAGTTTTTAAATTTTCAAAAAAAAAATTTAAAATCAGGTTAGAGTTTTTGTTTTTAAAATGGGTGTTTTTTTTTTATTTAAAACTAACTTGCGAAGTTTTTTTTTTTGTCCAATTTATTTATTTTTTTAATGTAATTTTTAAAAAATAAAAAATAAAAATCTAAGCAATGATTTAGGAGCCGATTTTGAGTTGTTTATCGATGATGGTACCAGTTGTCGAGGGCACAGTTTCAATTAAGTTATGATTTCAACTCCCCAAAAAAAACAGTGCTATTGGTAACATTGTTTTTTTATTCGAGGGTAAATTTTAAAGTCTTTGTCCACAATTACATCATTTGTTAATGTGACAGGTCTAAATTTTAACCATCGTAAAAAATAATGTGGATACATTATGGATAAGAAGATTTAAAATATTAAAAAACAACCTAAAAGGGGAGCGGAGTGCTACCAATAGCACAACTTTTCAAAACGAGGTAAAAAAATGTGACCCCCCAAAAAATGAGAACTTTGTAGAATTCTCGTTAAGTTGGTAACTATGTTTGACACAATAGGAACTATACTCATCAAAGTATATTCCATAGGTAAAATCATTTTTGAAGATTAAAATTAAACCTCATTCTAGCACATTGTTGACAGAATTTAAACATCATTCTAGCTACCCTATTACTTCATCATATAAAAATATGATCATGTAAAACCCCAACAAATAGACATCTAGTACCCTAAGACATGAAACGCCTGCAATCAATGGCATCGATTAGGTTGATAAAGCATGGTATATCATGGGATAAATGAAGTCATTTTCACACAATGTGCATGATGTATGTGTTAGCACTAGAAGTCACCTCTAGATTGCGTTGGAGGTAAGCTCAGTACCCATCAGAGTTTTATGTCACGGGTTTGTTTTAAAGAGGTCAAATGGGCGCAGACTCAATATGATATTGTTTTAACTCATAAAACTGAAATGGTATGCACCTGTAGGTGAGGTCTTGATTAACTTCATACAGTAAGTTGGAGTAAGGGTGAATGGAGGGAAGAATTTGGTGAGGAGAGTGTAGAGGTCTACTATGGACATCAAGTCTTCCAGCAGCCTAAGGAGGAAAAACTTAAACACAAGATCCTCTTGAATTCAAATCTCAAAGAAACTGAAAGAAATTATAACAGCATTATAATCAAACATTCATCATAATACAGTTACAACAATCCATGTGAATCAGTCATTCATGAAATCTATCAGTATCAGAGGCAAATAGGATGAAAAATAAGTTGAATTTCATTAAACAAGAAGTCTCATATCAAAATACATAACCAGAGAACCAGAAACTTCATCAAAAGTTTACAAAATGGGAGCACTGCTCAACCATCGACCTTAACAAAATTTCAAAATTGTCTATAAATACCCAGCAATGTTGCAACCACTAGGAGTGAGATCGGACCACTTCCTTCAAAGCCTTCAGTAGGTGCCTACTCTATAAAATTGTTCATGTTTTCTCATTTCAGACGCGAGCCAGGCGCATTTATGTTCTTTACAGGAAAAATGGCCCATAAGGAAGCTTTGTATCGTCGGCGTGCCTTCATGGATGCGCTCTGCAATGATTTCCATTTATGGGGTAAGACGAGGTCTCAACTGTCACCCCCAATATTCAATAACTACCTTCATCTAGATCAGGATGAGGCCTGACACCCATGAATGCTTCAAACAGTGCCCACGACTTCTAAGAGTCAATCTCGGCGCCTCGAGGCTCTGCAGATCTTCTTTCGTGACCAATACGAGTGTTGCAGGTGGAAGGCTGATAGCATTTGTGATTTAGACAATTTTGTAGCACCATAGCGCTACGGAATGTCTATGTGATGATGTAGCGAGAGAAAAATGCGTTGAGGTGGGGTGATGTGGAGCGGCAGTGAAACAAATTTTGAGGGTGCTTGAGTTGTTCAGACCTCAACGTTTTCATTCTTCTTGTGGAAATCATGGGAAGAATGCCACATGATTTACACCATAATGCTCCTGAGGGTAAATCTCAGTCACTACTTGTTTCCTATGAAGCAGGTGGCAAATTCATGTGTTAACATATAGGCTTCATGGTGGATAGAGACCTCCCAGTGAGGCTCTAAGAACTCCTTTTGCAGCTTTAGTGCCTTAGTGTTGGGTTGTGGAGTCACTTATAAAAAACAAAAACAAAAGAAAAATGATATTTACAATGACATGGGAAGCCACTAATGACTTAAGTAAAAATATTCTTCATAAAATGCCCATTTGCAGGGCTACCAAAAACTTCAGCATCCTCCAAATCCTGCAACTTGTAAGTTTTATTTGAAAAAACGTCAAAAATTTTGAAGGGGCTAATCCACAAGGCCTCAAATTTACTGTGCTTTCCTTTATCTTTCTTAGGTACATCCCACTTGAGTACTATATCTCCCAGCTGGAAACCCTCTTTGTTCACCTTCTTGTCAAAGGTCGGCTTGATCTTTTGGTGATGATCATATGATTTGTCCAGTAGTTTCTCCCTCGTCTGTTGCACTTCTACCATCTATTGTATTCTCCTAATCATATCATTTGGTTCTCCCTGGTAGTCTTGGAAGAATTTTTCCACAGGTAAGGCAAGATGAGAAGGAAAAATGGCTTCAACTCCATATACAAGCTGGAAAGGAGAGATACCAAAAGATCTCTTTGTTGTCACTCTGTCATCCCATAAAGAAAATTTAAGCTTTGAATCTCATGGCTTCTTGTTGTTCTCTAATAGTATTTTGATGATCTTAATAAGGCTCTTGTTAGAGGACTCTTCCAGTCCATTCTCTTGGGGATAGTAAGGAGTAGAGTGAATCAATGTGATTCCAAACTGTTCACAAAACTTGATCAATGGTTCAGCCTTGAAAGTTGCAGCATTATCAGTGACAATTATGTTTGGAAAACCAAATATTTCCATAATATCTTCAAGAAAACCAATGATTATCTTGTGGGAAGCATTTCTTGTGGGGATGGCCTCTATCCACTTAGTAAAGTATTCTGTGGTATTCAAGATCCACCTATGCTAACCACTTGAAGCAGGATGAATTTCCCCAATAAAATCTAGGCCCCACTACTGAAAGGGTCCTTAAGCTACCATAGGATTTAATGGCAAAGACTTGAGTTGTTTCTTTCAAGATAATTTATGTCACTTGACACAAGACTTGATATTTGCACAGACATCAGTGAAGAGACTAGGCCAAAAATACCTAGCCCTGAGAATCTTGTAGTTGTGGTTCTCCAGAAGTGATGCCCCCCACATAAACTGTCATGAAAATCATACATAATATTTTGGGCTTCATGTGGGTCTAGACATCTCAAAAGCAATCCTAAAGGGTATTTCCAATATAAAACTTGATCAATAAGACAATATTTAATTGATTTGAGCTTCAAAGCTCTTACCTTTCTCTTTCCCATGCCATCAAGAGTTTGTAACTTATGTAGGAAAAATATAATGTCTTTGTACCAAGTGCATCCTGCCAACAAGGGTGTGACTTTAGGTTCTTCATCAAAGAACTCAGCTTGTTGATTCTTTGAACAACTGTTGATGACCTTTAACCAATTTGGTAGGCTTTATGTCAAGATCAAATTCAAGGATTTTGGAAATCCACTTGCTCCTTCTTCCATCTATGTCAAGCTGAATGAGGATCTCCTTCACAAAGGCTGAAGGGACATATGCAATGAATTTTGAATGTATCACATAAAATCTAAAAGTTGTGAGAGATTTAACCAAATCATAGGCATGTTTTTCCATGATGTCATACTTTATTTCAGCATCTCTCAGTACCCTACTGAAAAAGGAAATGGGTTGCTCTAACCCTTCGGCATTTTTCTGCAATAAAATATTTTCTACTGTGTCAAATGTGTTGGATTACTGAGAGGGGGGGTGAATCAGTAATGGCGTAATTATAATCATTTTTCTCCAAATAATCCAAATTTTATATCAATGTATAATTATTATCCACTAATGAGAAATAAGAAATGAACAATCACACACTTACACAGTACACCATTGTTTTCCATGGAAACCCAAATCGGGAGAAAACCACGGAATGCTTTATCTTATATGTCTTAAAGAATTACATTCATTGGAAGCACCAAATTCCTTTGTTTTCCAGCTACAATTGGTAGGAGGCTCCAAGCCCCTAGTTTCTCAAGCTACAACCTAAGGGAATCTCCAACTCCCTAATTCTCTGGCTACAACCCCCTATGTTCTCCGGCTACAACCACATGTCCTTGCCCCGTCCAACCACCCTGAAGTAAAAGTAGAATGACGGAACCACTATCACACTATCACTGTGAGATATACCATTATAAACATGTACCAATAAACTTGAACCATGCATCAACCATGCATCAACCTGTACCTCAACCTGTAATCAACCTATACCATAAACAAGTGCATTTACCATGCACCAACATGTACCAAACAATTTGTAATCAACATGTACCATAAACAAGTGCAACCAATGATGTACCAAGTATGTACCAATCATGTGTCAAGTACTCATCAACTATGACTCATCAATATGTATCAACATCATCAACTATACACCTCATGTATGTGCCAACTCATCAACTACTTATCTCAAGCATATACCCAACTTGTACCTCAAACAAAATCCCTCATCAATTTCATCATCCAAATATGATTTGTAACTCTGTAATATACCTAGTGTATATTACCACATACCTTCAAACCTTCCTTAACTTTAACAACAAGAGACTAGCATTTTCATCAAACGTTTATTTAGTCTCACAAGACTAGTTTTGGATTAGTCAACAACCCTAACTTGAAATAATCATAAATTTTCACCTGTAATGATTAAAGATATGAAACTGATACACAATGTTCTTCAGTGTGTTTTATGCAATTCCTCCAGGTTTCACTACTTGGAACCTCTCATAAAAGGAGTTATGGAAAAAATGGCACACCTTGCTGAATTCTGGCTTATTCTAGATAGCAACCTTGTAGAGTGTGCCCCGCACGGAATATTTGTTGAATTGATCTAAAACTTTTACACGGAATAATAAATAATTTACTCTAACCAACACATTTTGTGTTACTGAATTTGGATCTTTTATGAAGAATTTATGACATTTTTACTCGAAACACCTATTTTTTACTAGTTTCAGGACTAGCCACAAACCTTATTTTCCACGGAGTGTAACTCCAAAAATACAACGCCCCACAAGATGAATTTTTTACTATGGATACTTGTATGTGTTTCCTCAATGGAATAGCAATTTCACAATCTGAATCATTCTAGAAAAAAATTTATTGCAAAAATGGTGAGATGACCTGAAAAAAAAACATACCTTAGAAAGCATCATCAAAAGAATTTATCCTTCCTTGAATTCTGAACTCCTTTTCTTCACTTTCCTTAGAAATTCGGCTTAGATATCCTTTGGTTACCTCAGACACCTATAGGTATTCAATATGCTCAAGTGTGTATTAAATGAGAGATCATTTCCTCTTATTTATACTCTCCAAGTAGCTCCCTTAAAAACATATTCTAGGTCACTTTGCCCACTTTCCTTATTTTAGGGTTAACTCACTTCTAATTTCTCCATTAAATTTATTATTGAATTAATTTATTTTGTATTCACTTTGAATTATAGTACACTCATCACTTCACTTTAT
>ML798637.1:104874-126168 GCA_009831015.1 Picea engelmannii | reverse complement strand
TTGTTTTTAAGGGGGCGGACATGTTAAGGTCCTAACCCGCACATAGGTAGATCAATGTATTCGGATGTAATAAAGGTCAATATTAATAAGACCTTTCAATAAAATAGAATAAGGCGGATGTAAGAATACCTAATAGAAGCTTTTGCTTCTAGAAGGATCTTCCTCTAGATGCTTCTCTTAATAGACATATTTAGTATAAATAAGAGTCGAGGGTATGAAAACCCTAGCTTGGAGATTATTGTAACAGAGCGATGCTCGACTGGAGGTTGCCCCCTCGAAGAGGCCTGTGAACATTGCTATCTGACTCAAAGTGATATTTCTGTTTCTATTTCGTATATCATTTATGTGTATTGTGAAGATTATGCTGGATATTTTACTGTTATTCTGTCATTTCTAGCATTTCCTTTTTGTTCTGCATATTTTATATATCTGGTATCTTGCAGTTTCCCCTTTTGTAACTGCATCAACTCTAATAGGAGGAGTAGTAAATTCTAGAGTAGCGAAGTATTCTAAGGTCAAATCTCTCTCCTTCCACTTCACAACTTCGGGGGAAAAAGGGGTGTCAAAGCTCTCTCCTTCCAAACCAAGAATAGGAGGGGAGAAATTAGCAGGAAAACTCCCAAAACTTAAATTTCTTGAAACTCCAGCAGTTTGTATAGAAGAAGAATCAGAAACAGTTACTGGAGTTTGTAAAGAGGGATTATGAAAATTAACAGAAACACTTGGTACAACAGTGGAGGTACCTTTTTGAGCGGTCTTTCCCTTTCTGAAATTTTCCTCTAGGTCAGCTTCAGAAATTGCTAGAGGCAGCAATGAAGTGGACCTCATGTGTCTGCCTTTAGGAGCCAGAAATGAAACAGTGGATTCGCCATGTGCAAGTTGCAATATTCAATGGTATTGATATCTGATGCACCTTTAGAATCAGAGCTTCTTTGTCGTTCTATCCCAGGGAAAAGTCTTCAATTCGTCCCCAACAATGGCGCCAGAAATGTTAGCACTAGAAGTCACCTCCAGATTGCGTTGGAGGTAAGCCCAGTACCCATCAGAGTTTTATGTCACGGTTTGGTTTTAAAGAGGTCAAATGGGCACAGACTCAAGATGATATTGTTTTAACTCAGAAAACTGGACTAGTATGCACCTGTAGGTGAGGTCTTGATTAACTTCAGTCAGTAAGTTGGAGTAAGGGTGAATAGAGGGAAGACTTTGGTGAGGAGAGTGTACAGGTCTGTTGTGGACATCAAGTCTTCCAGGAGCCTAAGGAGGAAAAACTTAAACACAAGATCCTCTTGAATTCAAATCTCAAAGAAACTAAAAGAAATTATAACAGAACTATAATCAAACATTCATCATAATATAGTTACAACAATCCATGTGAATCAGTCATTCATGAACTCTCTCAGTATCAGAGGAAAATAGGATGAAAAAGAAGTTGACTTTCATTAAACAAGAAGTCTCAGATCAAAATACATAACCAGAGAACCAGAAACTTCATCAAAAGTTTACAAAATGGGAGCAATGCTCAACCATTGACCTTAACAAAATTTCAAAACTGTCTATAAATACCCAGCAATGCTGCAACCACTAGGAGTGAGATCGGACCACTACCTTCAAATCCTTCAGTCGGTGCCTGCTCTTTCATATTTTGCAGGTTTTCTCATGTCAGATGCGAGTCAGGCGCAGTTATGTGCTTTACAGGAAAAATTGCCCATAAGGAAGCTTTGGATTGTCAGGGTGCCTTCATGGTTGCGCTCTGCAATGCTTTCCATTTATGGGGTGAGATGAGGTCTCAACTGTCGCCCCCAATCTTCAATAACTACCTTCATCAGGATTAGGATGAGGCCTGACACCCATGAATGCTTCAGACAGTGCCCACGACTTTTGAGAGTCAATCTCGGCGCCTCAAGGCTCTGTAAATCTTCTTTTGTGACCAATACAAGTGTTGTAGGTGGCAGGTTGATGGCATATGTGCTTTAGACAATTCCATAGCGCCATAGCGCTACGGAATGTTTGTGTGATGGTGTGGCGAGAGAAAAATGCACTGAGACGGGGTGATGTGGAGCAGTAGTGGAACATATTTTGAGGGTGCTTGAGCTATTCAGACCTCAACGTTTTCATTCTTCATGTGGAAATCATGGGTAGGATGCCACGTGATTTACACCATAATTCTCCTGAGGGCAAATCTCAGTCACTGCTTGATTCCTATGAAGCAGGTGGAAAATTCATTTGTTAACAGTATGTATTCAATACCTAAAAACATGCAACACCTGTCATATATCAGCATACTCTATACATCCAGTTGACCATCAAACTGTGTTAACCAGTAAGGAAATTTCGAGGCACGGTGTGTTGCTCGAAGTTCAAAATAGAAATATGAAAAATTTTAACTTTGGAGATGTTATGGCCATATGATGATATAGTCAAGTAACATTTTACATTGTTTAAGCAATAAGTTGGATTTAGTAAATACCCTCACCAGCAATGTAAAATATATCCTTGGTCTCATGGTTTTATGAGAGATAAATACAGGTGCACTATCTGAACTACATAGGTAAACTAACAAATGGAGTTTGTCATCCCAAAGAATTGGAGTTGTTATCCCAAGATAAGAGTGCAAAGATATTTCTTATGTTTTTAGTGCTCAGCCATTCTTTTAGATTTGTTATGTTGTTTGTTTTCCTCAAGCTGGATACACCATAATGTCATCTTCCCAAAGATCAATCTCACTTCCTCCTCATGATTCTTGTTGGTCCCTTCATTTTGGAGAACGTTTAGTTTTGCGGAAGTATTACAGTTTTGTGGAAAATCATAGCGGGGCAGCGGAAGGCTAGAAATGGCGAAAAGTAGCTACAATGTGGAAAGCTAACTAAAAGTGAACTAGTAGTAGAAACAATTTATGCGCCAGCTGTACCAGAAAATGGAAATATTTAGAATCCTTGAGTGCATGAAGAGCGGAAGAGGAATCAAAAAAAGATAATAGAGAACTCAATAAGTCAAGAAGCACTCGAGGAAAAGCCATAAATATGGGAATACGTAATGGAAAAGGGTTACCTAATTGTCGAGTTGATGGGTTGCTTAGTTGTTAAGTCGATGAGTTAATTCTAATATATGTGCTATTATCAAGAGATTTTAGACAATTGTTGATAGGTTCCTTGTCATTCTTCATTTGCATCAGCCTATTGCCATTACTGTCATCTAGTTTGGTGTGATAAGCTATTGTAATGAACTATGGGGAATTAATTGTGCTTTCACAGAAGTCTAAGAGTTCATAGTAGGTGTATGATTGTTGGTTCTATTGTATAAATCATGAAGTGGAAGAGATACTCTATGTATGTTGGGTTGTGATATGTTAATAACATAATGGATTATTTGGGCACCAAAATTTTTCATTATGTGTATGGATATTTGATCTCTGTGATGTGCAATCTTTCCTACTCTATGTAATTGGTAGTTACGATATTTTTTACAAGCTCCTTTGATGTATGCACTTATATTTATGTTGTGCAACACTGATTATCGAATGAACATACAGGATTAGACTTCTAATCATATAATCTTTTTGCATTCAAGTATGTATCTGTCTTATATTATGTTAGGTATTTTATTATGTCCTCGTTGAATTACTTTGTCACACACAAGTCTTGGTTGCACTTTGGGAGAGACCTCCTTCGCTTGTAGAAGGTTGAATATGACAGTGCTACTAGACTATAGTGTATCATTTTTGGTAACCTCTAAAAACCCAGGTCTCCAATTGTGCACCAACAAATGGTTCCATTGCCAGGACCTGAAGCTTTCCAGTGAGTTTTAAGGGATGTCGCATCACATCTGTAAGTATAACATTGAGAATTGGTGGGAAATAAGGTGTGATGAATTTATTTTGCAAGAAGTTGAGCTACAGCACAAAAGTGTGAGGGTTGTGAAGAGTATTGTATTTTACTCGGAACTAGCAAGAGACCAATACAAGATATTATGAATTTGATTCTCGAAAGAGGTATTTCAGTGGCTCAACCAGTTACAAGAAGCACAAGAATTCAAAGATTGACTCAAGAAAACCTATGATTGGACTGTTGGGCATTTAGTATCCCTTCACCAGATAGATCATCCAATTTCTATGGTTGTGGATTTCTGGGTACAGACTACCTTGGAAGGATATATCATTGAATTTTTCACTGAGAGTCACAAGTATTTTTCAAATGCAGAATTTGTATTCAAAGAAGGAGCCCGAGGGATACTGTTGCAAGAAATCCCTTTTTGGATTGAATTTTTTCTTGCGAAAGAGGGGATGTTACATTTTCTAATGGAGATGGTAGCGTGAACCCCTACACCCGGGGGGTGGTTCAAGGCATGGTCATGAACCGATAAAGAAGTATTTTAGAGCGATGGGGGGTCGACAAGGGAAAACTACAAGAAATGAATGAGCTTTGAGGAGGGATGCGATGATCTAAAAGAGGTGGTGGACTCATATGATAAAGGTTATGAAGATATCTAACCCATCGTGGAAGGAGATGGACTATGATCGTAGTCAAAAAAAGGAATTAGAAAGGTTGTGAGAGTTGCGGAGACATGGAAGGCTAGCTAGTCGATGATTGAAGGAAAGATTTGGTGAGAGTAGTGAAGGTTCTACAGAAATAAGAAAAGAGGTGGGAACCTTAGAGAACCATATGAAGTAGGGAGAGTAGGTGTCGCATCTGGAGCAGGTGGCTTAGTCGAGACCCTAGAAGGAGTTACAAGAGAATCATAGCTCATAATGCCAAAAGTTGAAAGATTGCACTAAGAAGTAGAAGGAATATTGCAAGATTAGGAAACTTGATCCAGGTGGATATCGGTGGCCACCCACCTTGTCCAACTTGCTCAAAATAGTTTTCTGGCAATTTTGGCAATTTACTATTTTTAGCAGTTTTTAACTTCTCATGCCATTTTGAGGGCCTAAATGAAGTTGTTTTGGGATAGAGTTTCTCAATGATTTCCAAAGGCTCTGATTGAGCCACCAAAATGAATCTCCTCAACGATACCTTTCCAATGGGCTATTGTGCACCTAAAACAGAGATTGTATGCAAAAGTTACGACCCCGGGAAGTTGATGTACTAACTTACTCAAACGGGGCCCACATGACTTTTGGCACTTCATCTCCTAGGGTTAGGTTTTTGGATGTCTAGGGTTTTTTACATTCATGTTTATTGTAAAAAGGCCTTCAGAGCCTCATTGTAATCATCTTCTTGTGAATGAGCGCGGTTGTCACATCGCTTCTCAGAGATAAACCGCCACCATTCCAGCAAGCTTGTTTTCACTGCATTTTACAGTTTCAGCTTATTTCCTTATTGAATAGAAAATTAGTTTTACTGTATATCTGTTATTATGTGTTAACCATCTTGTAATAATATGTATTCATTTCATTCTACTCATAAAATATGGATCAGTGGTATCAGATCAGTCTGCTCCTTTTCGTCTTAATGCATGTCCCCAACGAGGGCAGGGTACAAAGAATTGGGTCTCGAGCTTGTTTCTCTTGAGGACAAAAGCTCTTGCACACCCAAGCGACCTCTCATGGAAGAAGAAAATAAATATGATGGTACAGGATATCCTTTCAAAAAAAATCTTGAGGAAGCCCTCACGCAACAGAGGAATGAGATGATGGATAGTTTCACACAAATCCTTCGGCAGCTACCAACAGGCGACGCATCTTCCTCGAGCAGAGGCGTTGCCCCCTTCAAGGTACAAATAAACTTCGATATTCTTATATTTGAAGTTCAGATAGATGTAGATGTTGTAGACAAGTGGTTGAATCTATTAGAAGGGTATTTTTTTGTCCATAACTTTTTGAATAGAGAAAATATTACTTTTTCACTCCTCAAAGTCATTGCCCATGTCAAAGATTGGTGGGAAACTTTATGTGAGCAAAAGTAAATAGAGGAAACCTCATTATTTATAGTCACGGCCACCTGGGAATCCTTCAGGGATTCTATTATGGAAAAATACTACCCTGTCAGAAGTTATGATGACTTGTATACCAAATGGACCACATTGCGGCAAGAAAGAGACCAAGCAATGCCAGAGTTCACAAATATCTTCCATACCTTGCGCACCAAGATGGGTATCAAAGATTTGGAGAGACATATGGTGCTCTACATAGATATATCCATACCGAAATGGAATTTCTAGACATTTCTTCCTTGGGCGTGGCCTACCGATATGTCGTCAAAATCGAACAGAAGCTCAAACAAAAGAGACGGCAATTTGGGCCTGGGAACCCCTCATAGCAAAAACTAGGAGGCCCCAACCCACAGAAAAAAGGATAGAGAAAACATGGACAGTATCAGGACAACCAGTCCAAGCCACAAGAAAATAAGGACATCGAAAAGACAAAGAAATATATCGGGAAGTGGTGCGACTTCCACAAGAGACCTTGGCATAACAATGTTGATTGTCGCTCAAAGCAGTCGTTGGTGGCCGAAGTGAAAGCCTATGAATCAGATGTGGGTTTTGACTCAAATTAAGAACCAAAAAGGGGAATATGAAACATTTATGCAGAACCCAGTGCCACCATTTCTACCACCAAGCTCCAGCTTGGTGAACTAAAAAAACCAGAAGAAGGCGAGTGCCTCTTCCATTCACGGATGTGGGTAAAAGGCACCCCATTGCACTTCATCATTTATAGTAGTAGCCAGAAGAACCTCATCTCAGCAGAGGTCATCAAGTGGTTGGCCCTGCCAACAATGTCGCACCCAAGACCCTACACCATTGGATGGATCCACCAAGGAAGTGATCTCTACGTCAGCCAACAGTGTCAATTTTCATACGGCATCAAGCCCCTCAAAGATGAGGTATTGTGTGATGTTTCTCCTCTCGAAGTTTGTCTTGTTCTTTTGGGCCAACCTTATTTATGGAAATTTCATGCTATATATGAGTCTAGGCCACATAGTGTTATTATTACTTTGAACAGGAAATTGTACAGGATAACCGAGGCAGTCCCCCCTAGTGTTATTTCCTTGATCTCTGCCAAGCAATGTAGGAAGGTCATCTCTCATACCAGTAAATTTTTCTTCTTCGTTATTCTCTCTCAGAGTGAACGGAATATCGTAGCCACATCCAAGGCCTCTGTGATCAATCTCTCCACACAATAGAAGAAAGTGGATAATTTCATGGAAGAATACTCAGATATCTTCTCCTCTCCTATTGGGGTACCTTTTCACTGTCAGGTCAAGCATCCCATCAACCTGACCCCAGACGCATCACTACCCAATGGGCCAGTCTACCACTGCTCTCTGTTAGAAAATGAGGAGATCAAGAGGCAGATCCAAGAACTTCTCCATAAGGGGCACATACCTCCCATATCATCGCCTTGTGGGAGCCCAATCGTGCTAGTGCAGAATAAAGATGAGACCTGGTGACTCTGCATTGATTATCGTGCCTTGAATAAAATCACAGTACGAAACCGATACCTGATTCCTCGAATCAACGACCTCCTTGATCATCTCACGAGGGCCAAATACTTCAGTAAGATTGATATGAAGGATGGCTACCACCAGTTCCCAATAGAACAGACAGATGTATGGAAGATCGCCTTCAAGTCAAAAGAAGGTCTTTTTCAATGGTTGGTCATGCCCTTTGGTTTGAAAAATGCTCCAGCAACTTTTATGAGGATGATGGACGATATCTTATGAACTTTCACCAACACTTTTGTAGTGGTGTATCTATATGACATCCTCATCTACAGCAATACTTGGGTGGAACACTTGTAGCATATTCAGCAGGTTCTACACACTCTACGGCAGCACAAACTATATGCAAACTTTGAAAAAAATTCCTTCGGCATGGATAGGGTCCATTACTTAGGCTACATCATTGATCGACATGGTGTGCATGTGGATCCAACCAAGATCCAGGTCATCCATGACTGACCATCCCCAACCACACTCACTGAAATTCATAGCTTCTTGGGCCTCACCAATTTCTATCGTAGGTTCGTGTGGGATTCTCTCATATCGCATGGGCCCTCAGCCAAGTAACCAGGGGTGGCGGTAAGGAAAAATTTGTGTGGGGCCTATCTCAACAAAAGACTTTGATGACTTGAAGAATAATTTGTGCTCATCCCTAGTACTTTCATTACTGGACCTACAACATCCCTTTGAGATCGAGACAGATGCTTCAGACTATGTTGTGGGCGTCGTTCTCACCCAACATGGCCACCCCATGGCATATCATAGTGACACACTGTCAAATGTTGTCTGTAAGTACCCTACTTACAACAAATAAATGTACTCTATTGTGCAAGCCTACCGTCAGTAGAGACATTATATTCTTGGGAAGGAAATAGTCATCCACACTGATCACAAGCCACTATAGTTCATGCAGACCCAAGGAAAATTGCAAAATGACTGCCATCAAAAGTGGTCCACATACTTACAGCAGTTCCACCTTAACATCAAGTATAAAATGGGAAGTACCAACCAAGTTTTTGATTTCCTCAGCCGACCTCCAGTCGCAACACTCACCACAATGCTAGACTCTTGCGGCCACGAGACCTCTGGATGGCCCCACCTCTACGAGACAAACCCTAACTTCTCCACTACCTACCAAATGTTGGGTGCCAACTCGGTGGTCGCTAATTTCCATCTTCAAGATGGGTTGTCGTTTCATATGGGCCATCTCTATGTTCCATCAAGAGAGCACGTGAAGCTGATTTGGGAATCTCACTACAGTCGGGTGGTAGGACACTTTGGCATCAAAAAGACAGTGGCAATGTTGTAGAAACATTTCTATTGGCCAAAAATTTGATAGGATGTCGACAAGTATATCAGGTCCTTCACTGCCTACACTATTGCCAAACCATCCACTAAGAAACAAATTATGTACACCCATCTTCCTACTCCTGACAAGTCATGGGAATCCATCTCAATGGACTACATGTCGGGCCTTCCATCCACCAAGAGGGGAAATGAATTTGTTTTTGTGGTTGTTGATCACTTTTCCAGGATGGCGATTCTAGCCGCATGCTAAAAGAATATTGTTGGCACAGGGGCAAACCCAGGGTTCAACGCTACAACAACGCACCAACAAAACCCTAACTACTAGCCCTTTCGGCAACACCTGTGAAGCAAATGAAATCTCACCTGAGGTAGAGGCAGGGGTGGTTACAAGACTCAAGTGTATGCAACCTTAGCTAGGACACAGATCTGTGATTATAATACTTAATAGAGCACTTAGAATCAATAGTTCATCATTATTCAACCAATAACTAATTCACAGATGGAACAAAGCATCGCATCATTCACACTGATCTAATGTAATTAAGCACTTAGCACAAACAGATGGATCAGATCTAGCAGAAGCAAGAACTAAGCACATTCATAGAAGTCAGATCTCACATTCATAGCACAAAGCATAAGCAGATCTATCTATCTATATCAAAGCACTTAGCTAGAAAGTCATAAACACATTAAGATAAGAACAAAGCATAACAACACAGTATTTATGTGGTTCACCCCCACCCTGGGGCTACTCCCACCAAAAATTCTTCTTTATTGTCTTTAGTCAATTGGTTACAAGAACAGAGCCTCAAAAACCCTTACTCTGCATGGGACAGAAGATCTGCGCAGCTCGCTAGATCCTTCTTCCTTGCGTTCCAGCACTAATCCCTCCACAGTCTTGCTACAATGACTTGCACTTAACTCTGAAAGTTTCACACAGTGTGCACAAAGACTTACAAGTCCTGATCACACAGATACAAATCTTGGCACTTAGCCTACTTGCATACTAACATCACATAGATGCACCACTACCTCTATCTAGCCTAAGCACCTATTTATATATTACAAAATAGGCCTAAATATGGGTAAACCCATGGGCCGACATCCTATTCTCGTTACATATTCCCACATCCAAAAAAGGACCCAAAAAGGGGCCAAGATCCCGCGATCTCTGCTTCATCTTGGGATCCTTCTTTGACAGGCTGTCAAAGTCTAAAATAGGTCAACATGACCAAGAATCTCCCAAATCTTGGTCAAGGGCCAACAGGCCCCCAACACTCACCTGTGACTCATCCCGAGTCACTCTGGTCTGACTAGTTCTGCCTCGAATGATTCAAGCTTGGCTCGAGCTACTTCGACCTGTTGTTGTGCTATGGCCTCTTTCTCGGCGAACTCCTAGATTACGACGTCGTTCACTGGCCCTTCTAGGCATTGTTCTCCTGCATTAACAACCTGTTCTAGCTCTGCTCCTCGGATCTCGACCTCTGTGAACAATTGATAGGCCTTATCTTGTATAGGTTGGAGCCATTGAGTTACTTCCATCACTTTTATTTGAATCGTATGGATTTGTTCTTAGACGGTTCACTTCTCTTGAGACCGCTTCATTATTTCTACAGTTGATAGGGCCTTCAGTTGTGCCTAAAGTATCTTTGTGTGTTGCTTTACTTCCTGGAGCTGCGACTCCAATGCCTACAATTCCATATTCTCAGTGATCTTCTCATATGGTTGGGAATTGTGGTTACTCAACTGCTTGCACTCTCCAGCAAGAGCCTTCAGTCTCTCAACTGTGTGGCGGTTACTTCCCTTTGGTCTCTTACATCTTGAGGGGTCTTAGGTACTGCGCGTAGCTCCAAATCTACTATGTGTTGTTTTGGTTCTTGGATCACTTGTTCAAGTTGTACTAATTGTTGTGTAATTCTCTCTTCGGTATTTACTTCTATGACAGTCACAGAGCAAAGAGCTCTGTTGACCATTTCTTTTACTTCGAGTTGCTATGTGAGAAATTGTTCCTTTTCTTTCTGCAGTTGGGCTTTTTGTTCGTCGAACTTTGCCTAGAGATCAAGCTTCTCCCGTTCTGTAGTACTGCGTTGCTCTACAAGAACTCCTTGTACTTGTGTCAAATCTTGCGTGGCTTGTGTTGTTTCTTCCTATGCTCATTGAAGTCGAGCTTTGATTGTCTCAGTGATTCAGTGGAGTTGAGATGGCTCATCTCCCAGTTCTGGTGTTCCTGCTGACAAAGGCGCAGTGGGGACTGCGCGGCTGGACTGTAGTGCTTGTTGCACTTCTTGGATCTCAATCTCAAATCTATTGTACATCACTTCCTACTTAGCCTCTTGTTTTTCTGCTATCTCCAACAAAGCATCATTCAGGGACATTATAATGAAATCAAAGTCATTTGAGGTGAGGATAGTCTTCATTTTTGTCATAGAAGCTTTCGATTTCTTCCGGGAGGAAGGCTTCAGGGGGGGAACCTTCCTTTTCCTCAAGGGGTCCTCCTCATCTCTAGGTGGTGTAACCTTTCCTTTATTATGTTAAACTTCTATGCCATCTATCTCTCCACCATCACCTCCTTTCTCTCATGAGATGGAAGTATTCTTCGCAGATGCACTGTCTAAATCCTGAACCTCTTCAGTTTTCTTCATCCTGCTAGGTCCTGGTGTATCCTGCATAGTTTTTGGACTATCTATATCAGATATCTTCGTAGGGTCTGCTGGAATGAGGAGTTTTGACGACCATTCCTTAGTGATCTCCTCCAATTCCTCCTCTTTTAGCTTGTAATAGGAGTGAAGTTGTTTCTTTTGCTCATCAGCGCACGTTGTGATGTAAATGAAATGGCGGTCTGCGTTGAACTTCATGAACGGCCTGAACTTGTGTAAATTATTTGGCATCATGCGAGGCTCGAACTATATAGCTACCTTCAATTGGTTGTAGTATGCGTGAAATACAACATTGGACTACCACTATTTATTCATGTCGCTTGAATACCACAGTGTGTTGAGCTTTGCAGCCAATGGTTCAAAGGGCTCGATGTCCAGGAAGGTCGCACCTTCCGGCATCTCCGAGGTAATGAAAGTGATTAGGATCAATAGCCAGTTGAAGTGGAATTTGTACCCTTGATCTTGCGCTTCTCTACAGTCAAGTTCTAATTGGTTTACCAGGTACTTCACCCAATTCATTTGTAGGCCCTCTGTGCACTTCCCTACGAGGTCAACTACAAAACCAGTCACTTGGGTGGGTTTGTTCTTGCATACTAACTTCCCTGCAATCATATGACAAACGAGGCGCACTGCACCACTATGGATAGAAGCTACCTTGTATCCTCGTGTTCCTTTCTCGACATCGCCATAAGTGTCTTTGATCCTTTGGGCGAGAGCGCGGTCCATGGATTTTCCAGGATAGAAATCTTGTGGGTTGAGTCCTTGCATACTAAGCCTGGTGATCTGATTTATCAACGTTGGATCCATTGTTATATGACAATTTAACCATAAATAACCTCCATGGTAACAAGATAGCAGAAATTTGACACATGCATTCACCTCCTGGTGTTGTCCGAAATGTGGAATCTTCATAACGTTCGGCAGGGTGGACTGCGCGAGGTTGTGGGTCCATGACTGAGGGACGATCTTTGAATTCTTCCCTTTAGTTTTAGTCAAGTACTTAAGTGGGGCTAACATGTTGTAGACTTTTTGGTCACGGAGGTTGAATTTTCTAAACTTCAACGCTGCAATCTTATCTTGGTCTGCTCGTACCGCGCACATCCCCTTCGGGAGGTACGCAGTGACCAAGGCACACTCAAAATATCTAAGTAAATTGTCGTGGTTTACAGCACCGCTCAGAGGTGGTATATAGGTCGGTAAGATGCTCAGAATCATCTTATCATTCGCGAGGTCATCCATGTGCTTGGTTCACTTTTCATAGGATGGTCGAGATGGTCCGGCTCGAGCAGTCGATGGAGAAGTTGGAAGTCCTCTTGTGGATGATGCTTGCATACCTGTAGACATCGACATGACTCTTTCAATCATAAGGTCGATCAAAACTTCCTCAAAAACTCTTTCTGCAGTGCTCAACTCGTCCTACATACACTCTCGGGGTTAACAATCTCAGGTGTGGGGGGGTGGCTTAGACACAGTAATGAGAGAGAGAGCATGATGATCAAGGTATAAACTCAATGTAGTCTGCGGGCTCAAATTCTCAATTAGCAAAAGTGTTCTCGGTGTGTGGGGCGGTGGGATAAATAGGTAACTCGACAATGGGTCGCTTGCAACGGGTATGAGGTATTCATTAACTCGGTTCTATCCATTATGGCGTGGTATCAATAGTTGGATGGCAAGTTGTTTGGCCATAAATGGATTTCTATCCATTCGGAGCATTGATCTAACGGTTATAACGTTCCCCAACGGCTATATTGCTTCTTCATGGCAAAGTGTCATGTGTCGTTGTTCTAATATCTCGACGAAGCTCCAATTTTGCAAATTTTCCTTCTCTGAGGTTCCCTCTGGAACTTTATATAACTTTTCGATCTTATCCCTCTTCTTACTTAGCTTTCTAGCCTTCTTTCCAGTGAGCTTCATCTCAGTATGCCTTTTTCCATTCTGATTCTTATCTTCTCTTAACATAGTTACTTTGCGTTGTTCAAATTATTTCCTAAGATTCGAGGGTGATACTTCTTCTTTGTCTGGGATAAGTACTTCAGTATTATGTTGGTCTTCTAATGTTCTTGCAGCTTTGAAATCTGGGCCTCTAGTGTTAAATAGCTTTGATATGTTCTCATGTTCTGCAATCAAGTGTGCGATCCTTCTAGTCATGAAATATTTTAACTCTTGTTTCTTTTGTTCCAAAAATTATTCTTCTTCCTTTCATCTAGCTTGATCACTCTATCAATCCAAGGTTTTCCTAGTAACATGGAAAACGGGGCGTTGTCTTCAATAAATTTAATAATCTCAAAATCTTCTTCTGCCAAAGTTCCATTAACGTTCATAGGTATTCGGGCAATCTTCCCACATAGGTTTATCAGCTTTCCACTGAATAGTCTTATTCCTCCTAATGAAGGGATCATAGGAGGCTTCCCTATGGCTTCCCAAGTTCTTTCTGTCATGATATTCACCTGTTTTTCTTCATCCAGAACATAGTCAATGTCGAATTCTCCTATTCTTACTTCAATGCATTCTTTTTCCTTGAAGATCTCTGACATGTCGATGGTCATTCAGGGTTTCGTTTAAATGCAACAATACTTTCTCTGATTCTTCTTGGGATTCTTCCATTTTTGGATCTGCCTTAGGGTTTTCTTTATTTAGATTCATTTCTTCCAGCGTAGCAATCATTCTAGGGCAATCCAACACTTCATGGTCCATAGCTTTACAAAAAATACAACTAGGTCTTTTCCCATGGAATTCCTTAGCAAGATGTCTCAGTCTTCTGCAACTATAATAGAGGGTTAATCCTCTCTTTATTTTAAATTATCCCCATCCTTTCCGGTACTGCGCACTAGGATCATGGTAGCTAACCTGCAAAAAAATATTTCTAGGATCATGCATCCATTTGTTAGTCCAAACATTCTTTATATGCATAGGTATAGCATATCTTTCACTATTCTTATCAGATCTACTCGTATCAATCCTTCTTTCATATATTAGTGCCCTAGTTTTCAAGATAGGACAGAACCTATCAAACATACCTAGATCCATACTTTAGAAACAAAAATTTCCACTTATCTTACTTCTATAAAGCACAAAGCTTTTAGATCTAAAATTTTTCACTATTCTTACCTTTATCAGAGCACGGAGATTGCAGATCTTACCTCTTTTAATCATAAATTCTCACTTTTACCTTTCTTAGAGCACAAAATATTTTAGATCTTGCTTCTCTCTTTCAGATCCAACTTCCTTTCTTCAGATCGGGCTTATTTATTTTAGCACAGAGTTTTATAAATCAAGTAGAATACTACGCACTAGAGCGACGGATCTATGCACAAAGCTTTCACAGCTTCCACATGAATCTTTGCACAGAGCTTATTCATTCTCAGTTCCCAGCAATCATAGTTTTAGGTCCCATCAATGGAACCATTTGTTGGCATAGGGGTAGACCCAGATTCCAACGCTACAACAAAACACCAACAAAACCCTAACTACCAACCCTTTCGACAACACCTGCAAAGCAGATGAAGTCTCACCCGAGGTAGAGGCAGGGGTGGTTGCAAGACTCAAGTGTCTGCAACCTTAGCAAGGACACATATCTTTGATTATAATACTTAACAGATCACTTAGCATCAATAGTTCATCAATATTCAACCAATAACTACTACGCAGATGAAACAGAGCATCGCATCATGCACACTAATCTAATGTAATTAAGCACTAGCACAAGCATATGGATCAGATCTAGTAGAAGAAAGCACTAAGCACATTCATAGAAGTCATATCTAACATTCATAGCACAAAGCATAAGAAGATCTATCTATATATATCAAATCACTTAGCTAGAGAGTCATAAACACATTAAGATAAGAACAAACCATAACAACACAGTATTTATGTGGTTCACCCCCAACCTGGGGCTACGTCCACCAACTCTTCTTATTTATTGTCTCCAATCAATCAATTACAAGAAGATAGCCTCAAAAACCATTACTCTGCATAGGACAGAAGATCTTCGCAGCTCGCTAGATCCTTCTTCCTTGCGTTCCAGCACTAAGCCCTCCACAGTCTTGCTACAATGACTTGCACTTAACTCTGCAAGTTTCACATAGTATGCACAAAGCCTTACAAGTCTTGATCACACAGATCCAAATCTTGGCACTTAGATTACTTGCATACTAACATCACATAGATGCACCACTACCTCTATCTAGCCTAAGCACCTATTTATATATTACAAAATAGGCCTAAACATGGGTAAACCCATGGGCCGACATCCCATTCCCATTACATATTCCCACATCCAAAAAAGGGGTCGAGATCCCGCGATCTCTGCTTCGTCTTGCGCTCCTCCTTCAACAGGATTTCGAAGTCCAAAATAGGTCAACATGACCAAGAATCTCCCAAAGCTTAGTCAAGGGCCAACAAACATCACAACATAAGCCACTACCAAGCTCTTCTTTGAACGAGTATGGGTACATTTTGGGATCCCACAAACCATTATCTCAGACCGTGACAGTTGGTTCCTCAGAACATTTTGGTCGAGCCTCAGGTCACTGTTGGATACCAAGATCACCAAATCCACTACCTTCCACCCCCAGACAAATGGTCAAATTGAGGTCGTCAATCGGATGATCGTACATATCCTATGTATGTACAATTCAAAACACCCCCGCACATGGGATGAGAGTCTTCCCTATGTCCAGTATAGCTACAACCAATCCTTGCATAGCTCAACTGGCCACAGCCCCTTTTAGGTGGGGTTGGGATTCCAACCATTTGGCCCCATGGATGTTTCACTACCCCTGGTGACCACCTCAGCTGACTCATCCCCTGCTCCACCAGAAGATAACAAAGCCACCTGGTTCATTGAGAGGATCTAGCACATCTTCCAACAGGTTTAGGATATTCTACATAAGTCTAATGCTAAGTACAAGCAACACCATGATCAACATCGAGTGCCACATAAGTTTTAGGTGGGAGACAAAGTTTGGTTGCACTTGCAGAATGAAATCCTTACATGGCCCCATCAGAAGCTTTGCCCACTCCGTTATGGGTCGTACACCATTACCAAGGCTGTGGGTGACAATTATTTTGAGCTCAACATTCCCCCTTTCCTTGGCCTACACCTATTCTTCAACATGGCTCTCCTTCAGCCATATTTCCCACCATTATTGGACACCTCAGAGATAGAAGAGCAGTTGAAACCAACAGATCTCAACCCTGAATGCATGAAAAAATCATCCAAATATCATATTGTAGACACACAGATCAAGGGTACTCAACAGTAAAGGATCCAACTTTATAGAGTCATCAAAGCAGGGCAGCTCCTGCACCAAGGCAAGTGGCTCACCCAGGGCCAAATTTAGCAGAAATTTACTCATCTGATGGGGGAACTCAAATGAAATGGAGACCATTTATTCCTAAGTATGGAGGATTGATCCATGTGTATATCTATGGCCACCAAACTTGTCCAACTTGCTCAAAACAGCTTTCTGCCAATTTTGGCAATTTACTATTTTTAGCAGTTTTTAACTTTCGAGGCCATTTTGAGGGCCTAAATGAAGGTTTTTTGGGATCTAGCTTCTCAATGATAGTAAAAGGCTCATAGTGAGCCCCCAAAATGAATCTCCTCAATGATACCTTTCCAACGGGCTATCGTGCGCCTAAAATGGATATCGTATGCAAAATTTACGGCCCAGGGAAGTTGATGTACTAACTTACCCAAATGGGGCCCACATGACTTTTTGTGCTTCATCTCCTAGGGTTAGGTTTTTGGATGTCTACGGTTTTTTAAATTCATTTTTATTGTAAAAAGGCCTTTAGAGCCTCATTGTAATCATCTTCTTGTGAATGAACGCAGTCGTCACATCTCTTCTTAGAGATAAGCTGCCACCATTCCAGCAAGCTTGTTTTTTGTTGCATTTTACAGTTTCAGCTTATTTCCTTATTGAATAGAAAACCAATTTTATTGTATATCTATTATTCTATGTTAAGCATATTGTAATAATCTGTATTCATTTTGTTTTTCTCATAAAATCTGGATCAAAAGCCCCCAAATTAAAGAACTTTTTTCTGTTGATAAAGGACATATCCATGAGTTGCTTACTCCCCCAGCACCGTCTGCAAATTTGGTAATCTCTCCAATTAATATTTCTATAAGTTTTTTTGCATCTAACACTTCTATTCCAGTAAGTCTAAGAAGTAGTAGTAATATTATTTTGGCAAGTACTATAGTTATTTCACAACCAGGACCTTCAAGATTTGTTTTGATAGGATCCCCAAGTTCTTCGATGGAAACTCAACATGCAGGATCCCCCACCCGATACCCAGAATTTTGGGGTAAAGGGGATGAGGATGTTGAATAACATCAGTTCCTATGTGAGGCCATCCAAAGGTCTCATGGAACTCTGGATGCAAAACAAAGTAGTCGAGTTTCAGACCACCTTGAGAGGTCGTGCTTTAAAATAGTATATGAAATCCATTGAACCATGCAATCCTCAAGGATGGGATTTCACTCTTTCTCAAGTCAAACAAAAGTTCATAGCAGAATTTTTCTTACTCTGGTCATAACAACAAGCTCTCTCTGAGTTGCGGGAGATCAAATAGAGAGATGATGAGTCTACCTAGGAGTATAACCAAATATTTAAGGATGCAATAGGGAAACTGGAAAACCCCATCCATGAAGACCACTAGCGAGAATGGTTTATACAGGTAATGTTATCATTGAACCAGATACCATTAACACAATAGTGAATAACTACATTAGGGGAATCCTTAGAACAAGCAATGAAAATCAAAGCAATGGTTGGCTACCCAAAAATCTTTGAGGGTTATGAGATCGACTGAAGACATTCATATTGTGCAGTTGTAAGGCCAGATTTCAGCATTAACTGACAATATTCAAGGGTTGACCCTCCCTAGAGTAGGTCGATTGAATGTATGGTGTACTAGTTGCTACACCGAGGGTCATGCAGTGATGGAATGTCCTAGACTAAGGGGCACAAGACCCTCTCAACACACAATGGAGCCTCCGCCAATACGACCATCGGGAGGGGTCACGCAAGTTGTTTTTGCAGTGCCATTTCATGGCCCTGTGCAGTACCACGCTTTCCCAAATGATCAAGGAGGCCAAAGTGGGGAATATTGAAAAAAAATCACAATCATGGTCACTCCCCTCGGCATTGTCCAATCCTACAAAAATATTCACTTGTTCTGAATACGATATATTGTTGATTATGTGGGTCGCCCACTCACACCACCAAGCAGTGTTGTGCCCTGGATGCTCTTGCAAACAGGTTGGATAGATATTCATTTAGGGTCGATGAAGTTCCTCCAGGTTTTGGAGGAGGGCAAAGAGGTGGAGGAGGTTTCAGATATGGATGAACTAGCGGAAGAGGGTCATCTCGTTGCTACAATTGGGATGAACAGACGCATATCGCAAGAGACTTTTCTCTTCCAAGAATACCATGGTGTTCCCACTGTAGAAACAACACCCATGCCACCAAGGATTGCCCTGAGTTGATTGCGAAGTGGGAATATCGCGCAAGGCAGTGAGGTACCAATATGATTAATTCTAATCCCCGAGTTGTCACTGAAGAAAATGTGCCCAATATTAATATTATTAATCAAGGAGGGACAAGAACTAGTGTTGATCTTGACAATACCAATCAAAGTAATATTCAGAAAGCAATACCAGTGGATGCTAATTATGATCCCCAAAGGAAAAAGGAGTTCTTCTAGAATGTCGTAGAAATGTTTTGATAGGTGTCCAAACCTTCTATATCATCATTTGTAGAGCCAAGAGTTGAATTCCAATAAGGAGCCGCAGAAAACCTGTTAGTTGTGAAGAACTTGCCAGCAACATCACAAAAGATTATTGAACTATGGTTCCAACTTTTTTCTGATATTTTGGATGATGAACAACTCACTAAAAATTTGTGGAACATGCTTAGGGGGGTTTTGGAGGTTTAAGGGAACCCAAAGGGGGAGATTATTACTAATCTTCCGGAGAGACATACAGGTAGAATATAAAAGAGGAAGCGGAGATCTGGAAGAGAATTTAGACTAAATTCCCATATTAACGACTATGATATTAGTGATGTTATGCTAGATTTGGGATCTGACATCAACATACTACCAAAGAAAACTTGAGAAGCCATGGGTAATCCCAAGATTTTTTATTCACATATTCAATTATGCATGGCTAATCAGTACTGTATCTATCCTGTTGGGAGGCTACAAAACGTAGAAGTGGACTTATTTGGCATTAAAACATTAGCAAACTTCGAGGTCGTAGAAATAATGAGAGAGAATGATCCATATCCAGCTCTATTGGGTATCAACTGGGCATATGAAAATTACATTGTTATAGATCTCAAGAAGGAAATCATGACATTTGAAGTGGATGGTATGAAATTAACCGAACCTTTAGAACCTTACCAAGGTTCTCGATATATAGGCTCGGTCGATGAGAACATGGAAGATGATGTCTTAGATCAACTTTACACTCTAACTATAGGGAATCGGGTAGATTACATTAACCCTATTGTGGATGGATCATTAAGTTAGCAAAGTATTCATTATATGGGTGAATATTATGAGATAGGTTTTGACAACTAGCAATAGGTGTTGGCATAGGGGCAGACCCAGGGTTTAGCTCCAAGAGCGCACCAACAAGCCCTAGCTACTGGCCCTTTCGGAAACACTTGTGAGGGAGATGCAGACTCACCCGAAGCAGCTATGTGGGGGTTGCAGGACAGATATGTCTACAACCAAAAGGAATGTAAAGTGGGTTCAAAGTGGTCGACACACAACAATCTAGTATTGTCTATCTTCCTAGGGTCTACTGCGCAAGATATATCTATCAGATCTAACATAGTAATGCAATAGCAGTATACCAATAACAAAGAACAGAACACCAATCACACATACAACACAAGATATGCGTGGTTCACCCTCTCTCTAGGGATACATCCACAGAACTGTTCTTTATAATGTATTAAGATGAGGCATACAGTTCTTGTCTTCTCTCTTAGCTAGCAGATCTTCTTTCTTTTTCTCTCTATCTATCCCCTCCCTGTGCACCCAGCTGCAGGGTTGATCTTCACACCCAACTGAAGATCTTACAATACAGAAGACTCTCATACTCAGCATTTCTCTCTCCCACGATGTTACTCACTCGATCACACAACAACAATCACAACATGAATAATAGTAACAATTGTTGGATTACTGAGAGGGGGGGTGAATCAGTAATAACGTAATTATAATCCTTTTTCTTCAAATGTTATATCAATGTAGAATTATTATCCAATAATGAGCAGTAATAAATAATCAATCACACACATGCACAGTACACCAGTGTTTTACGTGGAAACCCAAATCGGGAGAAAACCATGGAATGCTTTTTCTTATATGTCTTGAAGAATTACATTCATTGGAAGCACCAACTTCCTTTGTTTTCCATCTACAACTGGAAGGAGGCTCCAACCTCCTAGTTTCTCAGGCTACAACCTGAGGGAAGCTCCAACTCCCCAAATCTTTGGCTACAACCAGAAGGAGGCTACAACCCCCAATGTTCTCCGGCTACAACCAGAAGGTGGCTACAACCACCTTTCCTTGCCTCGTCCTGCCACCCTGAAGTAGAAGTAGAATGATGGAACCACTGTCACACTATCACTGTGAGATATACTGTTGTAAACCTGTACCAATAAGTTTGAACCATGCATCAACCTGTAATCAACCTGTACCATAAACAAGTGCATCAACCACGCACCAACCTGTAATCAACCTGTACCATAAACAAGTGCATCAACCATGCACCAACCTGTAATCAAACTGTACCATAAACAAGTGCATCCAACCATGTACCAAGTATGTACCAATCATGTGTCAACTACTCATCAACTATGACT
>ML798637.1:70377-96112 GCA_009831015.1 Picea engelmannii | reverse complement strand
ATTTACTTCTTATCAACCATGAAAAAAAAATAATGAGTCATATTTACATCAAACACTATTGGGTCCATTACCCAAAACTTTGTGCTACGGGTCTTTCTTCAAGGGTTGACATCAATGACAACCAACCTTAATCAACAACAACAATGACAACAACCCATCCCAGGTCCTCTTGACCTCTATTTATAGATTACAATCACTCACCGACATCCTTAGGTCAAAACCTAGGTGTCAAAACCCTAGGTGCATAAAACCCTAGGTCAACTTGACCGGCATTTTCAGGGCTTCGCCAGCCTGTCTTTCCTTCCTTCTCGCGCGGTGCTCCAAAGTATCCAATGGTGGATTTTTATGCTTGTTGAGTTGTCCATGATCCTTCTTCCTTGCTGATCTGTCATCCTTGATCTCCTCATCCAACATATTTCTTCCTTTTACTTCACTCCATCTTTTATGCTCTTTTGCTCACTTCGACCCAGTACCAGTCACTATGTCTTCTTCCCAGTTCACATTTTTTCTTTTCTTCCTTGATCTTCACTTATTTCCATAACCAAGGGACAACAGGCCCCCAAAAATCACCTGAGACTCGTCTCGAGGCACTTCAGATCTGACCTTTCTGTTTTACTTTGACTTCAGACTGTGTAGTGCAGCCTTTTCTTTATGCTCTCTGTCTTGTCTCCTTCCTTCCTTGTGCAGACTGTCTTTTCTGTGTCTAGTACCCAATTTCAACTGCACCTGGTACCTAGACCCTTTTCCTTATGCTTTTAATTAGATCTGTGGGGCAGTGGTTTGTCATAATACAATTTCAATCGGCTCCCATTCACTAATCCCTCCTTCCATTCTCCCTTCAAAGTCTTCAACTGCGTAGCTCCTCTTTCTATAACATAGGTGATCTCATATGGCCCGAGCCAATGTGTTCTGAACTTCCCAATATGTTTTATGAACTTACTGTCATATACCAGTACTAGATCACCTTGTTTAAATGCCTTCTTCTTTATGTGCCTGTCATGATAGGCCTTCTCTCTTTCCTTCTATACTTGTTGATGGAATCCTGCAATAAATCTATCTTCTTTGAGTTCAACCAACTGCGCGAGCCTCTCTTAAACAGCGCCAGCGTCATCCATATCTGTAAAGGCACCAATTCTTAAGCTTGGTACCAGTTATTCCATTGGGACAATGGCTTCGAGACCACATACCAACTTAAAAGGGGTCTGCATTGTTAATTTTTTGCAAGTGGTTCTATAGGCCCATAGTACTGTTGGTACTCTTAAATCCCAGTCATCCCTTTTCACACTGCAAATCTTCGTCAGCATTATCTCCAAGATCTTGTTGAATCATTCAACAGTCTTATTTATGAAATGCATGCCTTGATCACTCATAAGGATCTTTGGGCATCCAAACCTGGTTATGATGTCATCAAATATGAAGTGTGCAATTGTAGTTGCACTACAGTCCTTAACTGCTCTTGCTTCAACCCATCTGGTCAAGTACTCTATTGTTGTAATTATGTACCTTTCCTCTGTGCGCTTTCCTGGTGGGTTTATAGGTCCCACAAAATCGATGGCCCATTTCTAAAATGCTTGTAGGGTCAGTTGTGGTGCTAATGGAATTTCGTCTCTTCTAGATGGTTTCCCAATTCTTTGACATACATCGCGGGCTCTGTAATTGTCTTTAGCATATCTGTGTAAGGTAGGCCACCAAAGGCCAGTTCTAAGCACCTTTTGCGTGATTGTTTTCCTTGCATAGTGTCCTCATGTGATGCCTCCGTGAGATTCTGTGAGGATCAATGGTCTCTCTGCCTCCATAACACACCCTCTCAATATCTCATCAGGTCCCATCTTGTATAGTTGTCCGGCTATAAGTGAAAAGTCTGCAGCACACACTACTAGTTGTTTCTTCTAGGGAATTGTATATTTGCTAGGTGTCATTCCTGTTGACAGGAACTGGACTATCTCTGCGAAGTGGTCATCAATATTTCTAATGTCCAGTAACTATGCATCCAGTAGTGCATCCTCCAAACTGGTCGACTCTTCTCCATGTTCCAACCTCGACAGGTGGTCAGGACCTTTGTTCATTCTTCCTAGCTTTACTATGATCTCAAAGTCATATTCTTGATATAGTAGAAGACATCTACATATTCTCCCCCCCAACACTAGCTTGTTGACTAGGTATTTTAGCACAGAGTAATTAGTAAACATTTTAAAGTGTCCTCCCAAGAAGTAGTGGCGAAATTTTTGCAGCGCATACACCATGTCTAACCCCTCTCGCTCGGTAGTGGTGTAATTGATATCAGCAGTTGATAGCTTCCTGCTGGAAAAGGCTAATGGATGGTCAATATCTCCTTCCCCAGCTTGTTCTAACACTGCTCCTAAAGCAATAGAAGACGCAGCGATATGCACATGAAACTCCTTGCTCCAATCTGGAAAAACCAAAATAGGCGCAGTAACCATTTTCTGTTTCATTGTGTCGAAGCTCTGCTAGCACTCTTTTGTCCAACTAAATTGACAGTCTTTCTCCAAAAGATTCTCCATGGGTGTTGTAATCTGGTCATATCCTTTAATGAGCTTCTTGTAGTATCCAGTATGTCCCAGCGCAGTGCGCAGTTCTTTGACTGAAGTAGGAGGGGGTAGATCAACTATAATGGCAATTTTAGATGGATCGACCAGCAATCCCTACTTGCATACAATATGACCTAACAACACTCCAAATGGTGAGAAGAAGATGCATTTCTTCAGATTCAAGGAAATTTGGCACTACCTTCATTTGTCCAACATTATCCTTAGACATTCAATATGATTTTTCAATAAACTAAAAACAGTCCAATCATCAAAATATGCTTCTAGAAATTTATGCAGAAACTCCTTGAATTCTTTGACCACCACCCTGGAAAATATGGTTGGGGAATTCTTCAATACAAATGGCATCACTGTATACTGATAAGATCCCCATTCTATTGCAAATGTGGTCTTGCGGCAATCTTCCTTGGCAATCTGGATCTGATGGTATCCTGAAAATCCATCTATAAAAGAATATACTTCCTGGCCTCCCACATTATCTAACACTTCATCAGTGAATGGTGTAGGGAAGGGGTCATGCAAACAGGCATCATTCAGCTTCCTGAGATATACACAGATCTTTATCTCTCTTGTCTTCTTGTCTTGCACCACCATAGGTCTAATCCATTATGATTCTTCCACGGGTTCTATAATCCCTACTTCCAGCATTTTGTCGAGATCAATCTTCACTTTCTCCTTATATTTAGGGTTCAGTCTGTAGGGTCATTTTTTGATTGGTCTTGCATCTGGTTTCAAAGGTATCCTCATCTCTCCCATAGGCCCTTTAATGCCCTTCATATCAGTGAACTTGGTTGGAAACAAGTCTTGATATTCATGCAGTGATTCTGTAATCTTGTCAATAGGGGCAGCATCCCAATAATCTCCAACATTTGCAACCTTCGGTGTCTTTTTTGTTCAATTATTGACCTTCTTAATCTTGATTGGTTGTCCAATGAATGGTAACTCAACTCCTGGTCCTTCCACATCTCTTTGACCTTCTGTTTCTGCGATGTTCACCTTTCTTGGATCATCGTCTTCATCAGCATTGATGTTGTAATAGTCTTGCAATTTTTGGAGAGGCGTAGTCCATTCATCCTATTCCTACTCCAAAGGGAGGTTAGATGCCTCCTCGAATACTTTTTTTCTTACAATTTTCAATGCTTGATCTACTGAAGGATATTGACTTTCAAATAAGAAGGTGGTTACAAAATTCTGAGTCATACCTTCCCAATTTGTAGTGATGAGATGCAGCTCTACTTGAAGGTACCAATAGATAGGTGGCGTGTCCAGTGGGTTAATGAATTTGTGCACCCACTACTCTTGAGGAATGTTGCTTCAGGCTTCTTCACAACTTCGCACAGGGTCCTTTGGGCAGCTTCGACCTGTGTACCGAACTTCGCAACCTTCTACTTGTGCTGAGAACTACATTGTCATCAAGGTACGACATTGTACCCATTCTGTAATGTTGTTTTTGTGTGTCCCCCACCATCTTGCTGGTGTGGCTTTCAGGGACTCATCCATTGCCAACAATATTTGTTGCATTGGTACACTTTCTTCAAAGTCCGACAAGAAGGTTTCTAAAGGATTCAGACCATCAAAGGTGGGTAATTTACTTACTGTTGTGCTAATCCATCGAACTTCTCTAGTTAATCTAGCACATATTCTTGTAGATACTTCATACATTTTATTCTGCCATTTTTCCAGTGCTTCTTCTGAGTCTGATGAACATTCATTGTCACTTCACTAGCTTAGGTTTCCATCGACCGTAGGATTAATGTAATCCTGTTGTTTGGCTGTTAATTTGTATATTTTTTCCATTTCATATGTGTGGTCTTCTTCTCTGATGGGCTCTGTGTATCGTTGACCGTCATCTGGATCTAAGGGTGTAATGACCCTAAGGCCATCTCTTTCAAACGTCATGTGTATTTTCTTTAAATCAACCACAGTGGAATTATTGAAATCCCAATCAAATCCTAACAGTGCACGGTAAGGAAAACTATCATCAACTATCTCAATTACCTAAAAATCTCCAAACGTTCTTACTCCGTCGATGTCCATAGGGACATGCTCCAATCGTCCAAAGGGGCTGAAAGCTTGCTAATTATCCATCCTAAGCCTGATAGGGGAATAGATCAACTTCGGTTTTCGCATCAATGCCAAAGTTTGCTTCTTCGTGACATTGACCTCCGACCCTAAGTCGAGGACCATATAGTCTATATCATACTCACCAATCTGAGCATTCAAGTGTAGTTCCTTATTTTTCCTCCTCTTTTTAGCAATTTGGCATACTACCCTATTCAGTAAGGGGTCTATCTTTCCTATCTCATACTGTCTAATTAAATTTTATAGCTCTTGTACAACGCTTTCATCATGAATCAACTTAATGCAAGTATATAAAAATTCCATGAGCTTGCTTACCTCTTTTCCTTCTTTTGGCGAAGCAGACTGATCGAATGCCAGAGGCATTCCATATTCTCTTAATTTTGGTTGTGTCTTTGATGAAGATCCTTGGTCTTATTTGAAATCTTTTCTTGCCTCCTCAAATATATGTCTTTCTTTCTTTGCATCAAAAGTTTGGGTCTTCTCTGCAGCTTTCCTGATTCCTGAGTCTTTTGTAGCATTTCCTTGGATTAGTCTGTCTTCTCCTGTAACATCGCCTCCTCTAGTGATAATAGAAACTCTAGGGTATTCTCTGTGAGGTTCGACATATATCAGTTGCACTTGTGGTTTCTGCTGAGGTCCTCATCTTTCCTTAATCTTAGCCAGCAATGATGGAAATTCATCAATAACATGCTCGAAGGAGTTGCAATAGTTGCAAGTGGTACAAGGGTTTTGACAGTCCCTTGCTAGGTATCCTGGTTGTGCACAGTTATAACAGATTATATATCCTCGGCCTCGACCCATACCTCCTCTTCGTCCTTGTCCTATGAATCCAACGTGAGGATTGAAGTTTCCTCTCCTAGGGGATTTATACTGCATAGTGTTTCCTTCTTGTTGTACTTCGCATTGAATTTTTTATATGTCTCTTGACCTTTCATGCATGAGATCGTAAGCCCTACAATCCATATCATCATGTCCCATGGACTTACAAAACGTGCAATACAAATTTGTGGGTGTCTAAACATATTTTTGCATGTAATAGCACTCACCAAAGCGATGTCTATTTCTGCATACCTCGCACCAGGGTAAGGTGACTTGCTTCAAAGGGCTCAGAGCTCTAGAGGCCAAGTATTCATGGAATAGGGGACAGTGTTCCTTGTCATGGCCTTATGATTTTCATCTGACACACCAAATTTCTTCTCTTTTATCTTTTCCCTTGTCTTTTTTCATATCTTTGACCTACAGAGACAAACTAGTTAGCTGACTCAAGATTTGGCTCATACCTGAACTAGATTCTCCCATAGGGATTGATTCTAGCTTCATGGCGATCTCCAGTGCCTCAGCCTGTGAAGAAATATTTTGTTGCATCAGAGAAACTCTGATGTGCGGTAAAAGGACAGCAATGAACCACTCTTTTTTATGCTCATCTGGGATCTGAAAAGTCAATCGGCATGTTAAGGTCTTAAATCTTTGATTGAATTCCCAAACAGGTTCGGATACCTTCTTCTTGATCTCTTTCAGCTCTATAATACATTGTGATTCTGATTTGGGTTTCTTGAATTCAGAAATCAACGCATTCTTGATATGATTCATCGGCTGAGGTTGTGCAAGTCCTTGGACAAGCTTCATGTACCAGCTCAGTGCACGATCCCTTAAGGTAGTACTAAACTGGGTTCTTTTAACAGCTTCATCGGTGACATTATTAATATTCCATACGGCTTCACATAGGAACCATTGTTGATCAGGGTCTTCAGAACCATCTCCCCTAAATATAGAGAGCCTCATCTCATCTGTCATAGATATTCCCCTGGCAACAGAACCATTTGTTGGCACAAGGGCAGACCCAAGGTTTAGCTCCAAGAGCTCACCAACAAACCCTAGCTACTGGCCCTTTCGGCAACACCTGCGAGGCAGATGAAGTCTCACCCGAAGTAGCTATGTGGGGGTTGTAGGACAGAGATGTCTACAACCAGAAGGAATGTAAAGTGGGTTCAAAGTGGTCGACACACAACAATATAGTATTCTTTATCCTCCTAGGGTCTACTGCGTCAGATATATCTATCAAATCTAACACAGTAATGCAATAGAAGTATACCAATAACAAAGAACATAACACCAATCACACATACAAAACAAGATATACATGGTTCACCCTCTCTCTAGGGCTACGTCCACAGAATTGTGCTTTATAATGTATTAAGATGAATCATACAGTTCTTGTCTGCTCTCTTAGCTAGAATATTTTCTTTCTTCTTCTCTTTATCTCTCCCCTCCCTGCACACCCAGCTGTAGGGTTGATCTTCGCACCCAGCTGAAGATCTTACAATATAGAAGACTCTCGTACTCATCACTTCTCTCTCCCATGATGTTACACTCGATCACACAACAACAATCACAACACCGACAATAGTAACAACAATGACAACAACCCATCCCATGTCCTCTTGACCTCTATTTGTACATTATAATCACTCACGGACATCCTTAGGTCGAAACCTAGGTGTCAAAACCCTAGATAAAAAAACCCTAGGTGTCTAAAACGCTAGGTCAACTTGACTTGCGTTTTCAGGGCTTCGTCGGCCTGTCTTTCCTTCCTTCTCGTGCAGTGCTCCAAAGTATCCAATGGTGGCTTTTTCCGCTTGCTGAGTTGTCCATGATCCTTCTTCCTTGCTGATTTGTCATCCTCGATGTCCTCATCCAACGGATTTCTTCCTTTTACTTCGCTCCATCTTTTCTTCTCTTTTGCTTACTTCGACCTAGTACCAGTCACTGTGTCTTCCGCACAGTTCACATTTTGCCTTTTCTTCCTTGATCTTCGCTTATTTCCATAACCAAGGGCCAAAAATAGGGTACACATGAGAACTTCTCAAGGCATTGCATAACTATCATATATTCCAGGTGGATTGGATCAAATACTAGAGAACACCTTGTTTATAATGGCACTTCAAATCTAGGCATCTTTCTCGTTGACCTGGAGGCTAAGGTAACGCCAGAGCAAAGACTTCCCATACTTGATATTTCCTTAAAGTCGTCTCTATTTAGGTGGTGGCACACTCATAAAGTTACTTTGTCTTCCTGAGATGAAGCAAAGTGTGCCATACAATATCATTATATTCCCCCATCACATGGTACTCAGCCAAATAAAGATCATGAGCCAAACAACCAGACCTCAACCTTGGAGGCATATGATGGGTCCTCTGATCCAAAGGAGCATGTTGCACATTGTATTCAGGTATGGGAAGCTGCAAAACTACCTTCTCCATTTTGGGTGCATCAGTTTATTCATTCTTTGGGACAAATTCCAACCACTTGGTATGTGCATGAGGAGGATCCATGACAAACCACTTGTTGGGAAGTCCTTAAAGGCCATTTCTGTCAAGACTTGTCATTCTCGAGTAAGTCTACTCAAATCACCTTAGCTTTCCAAAATATTAAGAAAATGTTATTTACAAATGACTTTAAACCTCTACATCTTCCCATAGTTTGTCCTGCACATGAATACCTACTTCATCATATCCTTTACCCCTACCCTACACAAATACCTATGACTTGTAGTAGAATTGATGAAAACCCAAGAGATCCTAAAGGCTTAGATGATCTTACGCATTTGACATTTAAACAATCATAAGGCACTAGATTTTTTCACGACACTAAGTTGGATGATGTTAATAGTTCTTATTCTAAACCCCTAAAGTTGCGAAAAATAAACATAAGGAGTGAGGACCACCCTAAGCTAGCTTCAATCAGGGATTATTGCGGTGAATAGACCATGATAGAGATACAATATTTGTTGCAGGAATATGAGGACCTATTCCCTACAAGTTTTCCAAAACTAAAAGGGATTAAGGGAGATTTAGTGGAGATGAAGATAGATTTAAAACCTGACTCATGACCAGTTAAACACATGCCCTATTGTCTGAACCCCAGAGTCAAAGAGACAGTGAAGAAGGAGATTGATGGGATGGTACCAGCTGGAATGATTTTCCATATCGATGAGGTTGAATGGATCACTCTTATCATCATACAAAGCAAGAAACATATAGAGGATATATGATTCTATGTGGACTATAGAACCCTGAATGATGAATGTGTACATGACCCCTTTACTACCCCCTTTAGTGATAAGGTATTGGATCAAGTAGCAGAAAACAAAGTGTATTCCTTTACAGACAGTTTTTATGGATACCACCAGGTCTGAATCATCGAAGAATAAAAGAAAAACACTACCTTCACTACTGATTGGGGATCATTTTCCTATAATGTTATGCCTTTTGGGCTCAAGAATTCCCCAATATTATTCTCTCGGATAGTGATTGCATCATTCTGCGACTTCATTCATAATTTTCTTGGAGTATACCTGGATGATTGGACTGTGTACAGTTTACTCAAGGAGCACATAGGATTATTGTGGTTGATGTTGGACCATTGCAGGCAGCTACAGATTTCCCTTAATATAATAAAATGTGTTTTTTGTGCACCCTTTGGGAATCTTCTTAAACATATAGTTTGCAGAGAAGGAGTAGAAAGTTGTAGTAATTCTCAATATGCCTCCTCCTATCACTGTCAAACAGTTGTGAACTATTTTATAGGGGTTAGGGGTTACACAAGTATAACAACCATATTGGATACTATTGCAGGTTTATTAGGGGTTACGCAAGTATAACAATACATTTGGAGCAACTACCAAAGAAGTCCAAATAATTTTGTTGGACTCGGGACTGTGATAAATCATTCGATCTACTAAAAGAAAAGTTGATTATGACACCTATTTTAACTTATCATAACTAGAAAATTGAGTTTCAAGTGCACATTGATGCCTCTGCGACTGCGTTAGGAATTATTATGGCACAACCAAGGGAAGGAAATCTCGATCATCCTATCTACTTTTGCAACAGAAAGATTTCCCAGGCTAAGCGCAACTACACTACAACTGAAAGGGAAGGTTTGGAAATGGTTTATTCTTTATAAAATTTTAGACATTATTTGTTAGGAAATCATTTTAATTTTTTTACTGATCACTCTGCTTTGAAGTATCTGGTTAACAAACCTGTGTTAGAAGGTCGAACTTGCATATGGTTGTTATTCCAGAAGTTTTCTTTTGAGGTCACTGTCAAGCCTAGTAAACTAAATTTGGGGCCAGATCATTTGTCTACACTAGAGTCAGGAGATGGCGGAGTTGTAGATGATCATCTCCCTAATGAAAATATTTTCCATATTGAGGCTATTCATGATTATCTTTTGGACATTGCATTATTCTTAACCACTAGTACTATGTCGGAGGGTTATTTCGCAACTTTGAAAAGGAACCTAGTGGTTCGTATTGTATATTATCAACTAATTGCGGTCCAATTGTAAAAATTAGGATTGGATAGCATCTTGAGTCGTTGTGTACTAGACCAGGAAAGACCTAATATCTTATGTGAATGTCACAATTGAATTGCGGGAGGACATGACAGTGGTAAGGAAACTTCCTGGAAGGCATTACAAGCAGGATTATGGTGTCCTACAATGTTAAAGATGCTAATGAATATGCTCGGGTTTGTGATGTATGTCAGAGAGTGGGGAAGCTATCTCTTCATGATGAGTTACCTTTACACCCTGTCCAAGCACTGCAAGACTTTGAAAAATGGGTTGTCGGTTTCATTGATCCGATAAATCCCCTGGTCAAACATTCCAAGGAGATATACATAATTACCACAACCAACTACCTGATTCGATGGGATGAAGTGAAAGTTGTTCTAGATTGATCTACAACCACAGCAACACAGATTATTTTTCAAAATATCATTACCTGGTTTGGTTGTCCTCGGAGCTTGACCAGTGATCAAGGATCCCATTTAATCAGTGAGATTATCATGACCCTTACAAGAGAATTTTTTATTCAACATCATAAGATCATTCCTTACCATCCACAAGCTAATGGCACAGTGGAAGAATTTAATAAAATCTTGGAGATAGGGTTGAATAAAGTCAATTGCATAAATCGGGATAACTGGGATGAGTGAGTTATAGTTGTTTTATGGACTTACAGGACTACCATGAAGAAACTACACAAGTATACCCCATTTCAATTGGTATATGACAGAGACACAGTATTTCCAGTTGAGTTTCTCACCCTAATTTTATTCATTGTGCAAGATACTAAGATAATAGATGATGAATCCCTTACTACATGGATTAAGGAATTGTTGGAACTTGAGGAGACTATATTGTTAGTATATTTTCATCAAACTATGGAGAAATCTCGGCAGAATGCTTGGCATGACCAACATATAAAGCGTAAGTCATTTTCGCAAGGTGACCTAGTCTTGTTACACGACATCAAGTATCAAAAACATATGGGGAAGCTCCATATGCATTGGTTGTGACCATTTATAGTTACAAATATTCATGACTCTTGAGCTTTCTAATTAGCGCAAATCAATGGAATTATTCAACTAGGATGGGTGAATGGTGCACACCTAAAGCCTTACCTTTCTTCTTTATAAATAACATTTCATTACGCTCCTATCTCCGAGAGTGATTTGTGTAGGTAGGATTTCCAATTATGTCTATGTTTTCCATTTCCATCAATAAAATGGTGATGTGTCCATCTCTCACCAGTCCTAGAAGTCTAGTGGTCATTTCCAAGTCGTCCATCTCGGATATCACCTTTTTGGTCAGGGAGGTCTAAATCAAATCTTTTTGTACTCAATGTTTCCCGTGTTCGAATTTGGTTCCATGTCTCTGTCATTTTGGGAGTTAAATGTCGTTGGTACTTTCTTGTTTGTTGTCTTGTCATTACCAGTCAATATTGGCTCATGTGCAGCCTTTGCAATATTTCCCCAAGTCCCAACAGTGATGGTACCCCCAGCTTATCAGAACGTTCAATGGCAAGTGGTCACTAACTTGATTCAAGATTTCCCTTGGATCCCTCTATTTTCACTATGGAGCTTTCCTCATGGGGTATGCCTCAGATCTTGCGCCTGGTATGCACCTCTGTTGAACAATTGGAACAACGAATTACTGCAGTTGAGAAATATAATGCTGAGCTCCAACAGCAAGCACAACAGTTGAGAGAGGTCATCACTGCAGATACCTCTATCATGGAATTTGAGAATGGATTATGTGTACAGGTTGAATCAACGGTTGTGGTTGTAGTAGATAATTTTGCTCAATTTTGGCCTTATTTTCGACAGGTCCTTTCTGAGCTTCTCGAATATATCACTCCAGTTGTGCCACCACAGAGAGTTGAGATCGTTGTTGGTGCATGGTCATATTTGGTTGCAAAGACTGATACCCTGCAACAAGAGTTAGATGTGTTCAAATTGAAGGAAAAGGAGAAACCTGAAGAACTTCTCTAAAATATTACACATGCATTTGAGGAGGGAAACTTTTTCAAGTCCTCTCTTCATGCCCGGGCTGAGGAATGTCGTCGTCTTTTTGACATGGTCAATTATTGGGTTGGCTTGATATAATGTTGCAGAAAAATTATTGAAGACTTGTGCACTCAACTAAACAAAATGAATGTGAAAGCTCAAGCAATCATCGATCCAGTTGATCGGGCCACCAAGTTTGCAAAAATCCAGATTGAGGAAGAAATATGTGATGCCCTATATGAATCTACTCACACCGCCAAGAAAGAGTTATGCGATTTCTATCCTATCGTGCAGGTCAAGTCTGTCCACCTGCAACAGATTGTTAACATTTTCGACACTGAATGGATGACTATGTTGGCTACTAAGCCGGAGGAACCCAGAGTGCCTGTTGTGTAAGAGTTTTTTTCGGGAGCAGCGATCTTATCAAGGAAATGACAAGATCATTTGGACCACTATGACAGTTTCCGTGAGCATGCCCTTTCCATTGTATGATACTTGGGCCCTTTGTTTGAAGGAGACAACAGAAAAAGAGCGGAAGGTTGACTTGGGACGAGTCAAATATTTTGGTTGAGGCCTATTGGGCACTTTGTTTTGGAGGATGTTCAGTATTGCAGAAGTATTATAGTTTTGCATAAAAGTGTAGCAGGGCAGTGAAAGGCTAGAAATAGCAGAAAGTAGCTACTATGAGTGGAAAGCTAATTACAAGCGCGCCAGCAGTAAAAACAGTTCATGCACCAACTGTACTAGCAAGTGGAAAGATCTAGAAGCCTCAAGTGCAGGCAGAGTGGAAGTGGAATCAAGAAAATATAATAGTGGACTCAAGAAGTCAAGAAGCACCGGAGGAAAAGCCATAAATATGGGAATATGTAATGGGAAAGGGTTGTCTAATTGTCGAGTTGATGGGTTGCTTAGTTGTTAAGTTGATGAGTTAATTTTGATATATGTGCTATTATCGAGAGATTTTAGACTATTGTTGCTAGGTTCCTTGTCATTCTTCTTTTATCCTCGGGTTATCGCCATTATTGTCATCGAGTCTACTGCGATAAGCTATTGTAATGAACTATGGGGAATTAATTATTCTTGCACAAAATTATAAGAGTTCATAGTGGGTATATGATTTTTGGTTATGTTGTATAAATCATGAAGTGGAAGAGATACTCTATGTATGTTGGGTTGTGATATGATAATAACATGATGGATTATTTGGGCACCAAAATTTTTCATTATGTGTATGGATATTTGATCTATGTGATGCGCAATATTTCCTACTTTATGTAACTGGTAGTTGTGATATTGTTTATAAGCTCCTATGATGTATGCACTTATCTTTATGTCACGCAACATGGATTATTGAATGCACATATAGGCTTAGACTTCTAATGATATAATCGTTTTGCATTCAAGTATGAATATGTATTGTATTCCGTTAGGTATGGTGTTGTGTCCTCGTTGACTCACTTTATCACACACAATTCTCGGTTGCACTTCGGGTGATACCTCCTTACTTTGTGGAAGGTTGAATATGCCAGCGCTACTAGACTAAAACACTATCTTTGTTGGTAACCTTTGAGAACTACGATCTCCAGTTGAGCACCAACAATTCCTAGGGAGGATTTTCTTGAATGATATTGAAATACTCTTTTGGAGACCTTTTGATTGTTTTGGTTCAGATAATCCAAGAATATTCTTTAGTCACTTGGGAGGAATTTTTTTTTTTTGAAGAGCCTCTCTCCACCATGCCTTTTCAATGCTCAATATTATCCTATATCTATTTTTTTGTGGCATAAGAGAGATTAACTACCTTTATCACAGCCAAATGCTACTTTTATCATGGTCAAATTGTGATGCATTTTTAGACTCCCCACTGTCGAGATGATGGAACATCATTAAACTTGGTCAACAACTCAGTTTTTAAGGCTATATGTCCATCGAGGTTTGAACTTGGGTCATTAACATGGAAACATTCCTTCTCATCCTCTAGACCACAACCCGATGGATATGCATGCACTTAAACTTCATACTTTAATTGAATTAAAATAAATTATAGTCGTTTGATGTTTTCCAATACCTAAGAATGTTAAATTGTATACATGGTTGACATCACCCTCTTCATTCATATAGATACCATCGACCAATGGCATAGAATGGTTTCTTCATCAAATTGGTCGAGTCTTGGTCAAATTTTTCAAATTTTTATCAAACTCTCCAATTCTTGGCAGCTCCGAGAAATCCCTAGAGACATAAAAAATCTCTTGTTAACCTAAAGACATGACAATTTTGTTAGGATGATCCCATAATGATATAGATTTTTACCTTCTCTTTTTAATATTTCATTATATCTTAGGATGTGGAAAAAACACAACTTTTTGCATGATGTATTAAAATATTGTCAATTGATTACACAATTTTCTTGTGACACGTTATAGTTGTTGCTTGTCATAGATTTGCAGCTTGGTACATATATAATATATATGGATTGGGAGGATTCATTGCAATGTGAGTCTCCAATTTTTCCTTGCAAATGCTTCAGTCTGTCCAATGAAAGAAGTAGAGGGACCCCTAGCTCGACAGGGACCCCTAATTTGACAGGGAACCCTAGTCAAGCTAGGGAAACTAGTCACGCAAGGGAGTTTAGTCAAACAAGCAGATCTAGTTAGTCTAGAAGACAATCAAATTCATCTAGATCTAGTCAGGCTAGAGATCAAGGTATGTATGTTTATATGCACATGTTAAATTGTGTGCATACTTGCATATTTATCTTGTTTTCATAAGTTTTGAAATTGATAAAATTCATTGTACTTGATAATAATAAAAAATCAGATGCATCATTCAGTAGATCATCACGAGAAAAAACATCACGAGATAGTGCACATCCATCTGCAAGTGGTGCTCGAGTTGATCCATTGCATGATGGATCAATGTGATCTTTTTCCTTTTTCTAGTCATGATTTTGGGGCAAGTCTTTTTAGTTTGAACATAGATTCCCCCATATCATACAGTGTATAACCCCAACACATCAACAACCTATGGTCGGTAAATTGTTTTTATTTTTTTATGTTTTTATATCAATCAAGTGCATATGAACATGTGTATATATGTTTTTGTGCATTGTCGTAAATATATGCAAATGTTTCTAAATGTGTAGAGGATTGGGTTAATGTTGGGGGAAATAATGAATGAGAGGGTGAATAACAAGTGGAGGGTGAGGGTGAAGGTCAACTAGGGGTGCATTTTCAACAAAATTAATATTACACCCATATGACCACCTATCCCTCAAACATTGATGAGGAGCTTCCTTGGGAAAGAAATTTTCAAGAATTGACCCTTCAATGATGCACATCCCACCATGCAAAGTTGAAGGATGATCTTGAGCAATTGGATCTCCCTGCAAAGATCATACGAAGCTTGGATATTTTTTTTCATTCTTTAGGAAACTTTATTGATGTATCTAAGAGGCTTGGACCAATGACCAATAGTTTCATTGATTTGATGAGGAGACGCAAGAAAATGGTGATGGGCCCTGATAAATGGCTCAAAATAGAGAAAATGGTTTCAAAAGAGAAAGAAAGATCAATGTTTAATTTTAAGGAATGACCAAAGCGACTGATGTTGAAAGTGAAATATTTCAAGAACCCTAACCTTGATATCCATTTTTATGATCTATTATTGGCAGCATATGGTAGATTATCATGGAATGATGAGGTGTCGATTTATTTTATAAGATTTATCTATGCAAAGTTTTTTGAAAATATGCACCCTGATTATATCGACTTACCATCCAAATATTATGGTGTTGGTAAAGGTCGAACGTATAATCGGAGAGGTACATTTAGAGATCCATCATTTCTTAGACCTCTACCACCCTTGGTATCTTGTCCACCAAGGATGGTTGTTTTACGTTCAGAGATAGAGGCCACTTCAAAAGTTGGTCAGAAGACGAGGGATGCAATAGCGTATAATTTTAATTCAACTTTTGTTGGTATTGATGTCGGTTTGAACCGACAAAGAGCGTGATCCAATGCGTGTGATAGATTTTTTAATAAGGCCGATAATGAGATAGATTGCATGAGCCTCAAAGAGGTTACAGGCTTATGCAAAGTTTTGTCGCAATGGTTGGAAAGACTTAATTGGCAATGAGGAAGAGGGAATTGGATCAGTATAATTTACAATTGGTAAAATTTTCATGTGTTCGATGATAATTATTTTGTTATTAGATCCACATCATCGCAACTTTTGAAATAACACATGATATGAAAATGTGTATGTTCATTAATTGCAGTTTTCTCGAATGTTAAATGATTCATCATTAAATATGGGAATATCATCGTGTTCAAATTTGGATGCGATGAATTAGGTATATTTTTTTTAAATATCCATATCTACACATTAATTGTATAATTTGACACCTTATTGAACAATCAATCCAACAAATTTAATCATGCCATTAATCTGAACTATATTTTCTAAAATTCAAATTTGTTTTGTTCACAAATTCTCATCCCATATCCTAACACATTACTAGGCATGGTGCATTTATCATCCATCCTAGAATATGTTCCAAAGGTTTGGACTTCACGGGTGTAATTGCATGTTTGAAATTTTTTTAGTTATGAAAACTGCAGTGTCATTTAAAATTTTAATTTAAAAAGAAATGTCTTACAATTCAAATTTTCAAATCTTAGGGTGGTGGGGGTAGTCTCATGTCTCTAGGGATTTTGGGTATGGGGAAACCCTCCTCTTTCATATTGGGATATGTTTCAGTTGGAAACTCACGTGTATTGCATATTTCAAAGTTTAAAACTATGATTTCAAGTGTCAATCATTTAATTTTAATTCATTAAATTATTTAAAAATGATATATATATATATATATATATATATATATATATATATATATATATATATATATACACATACACATGTTATTATAGGGGAACCAGGAGGGGACCTTGGGTATGAAGCATCCTTATTCTTCCATCTTGGAAGATGTTCTGGTTGGCGATGCACGGATATCAAGCATGTTTGAAACTTTGTAAATATGATTTGATGCATCATAATTTAATTGTAATTATTAGTTTTTTTTTCAATATAAGTAAGTACTTACAATTTTGCCTATATGCATTTCAAATGTGTTAAAGGCCAACTTAGAGGAGAGATGGGTGGAGGGGGACGTGCCCACACTTGATATTACATAGATAATGTATGGTGCATTTGTACTCTAGTTTGTTTTTATGAGAACTTTATCATATGACTGCTTATTCATTTTTGTACTTAATGTATATATAATTTTTGGAACTTATGGATTACATTATAGATATACACATGTAGCATTTGTATCTAGTTTGTTTTAATGAGTACTTTTTTATGTGATCTTGCTAAATTCATTTTTTATATGATCTTGATAAATTCATTCTTATACGACTTCCCAAGTATGATTATGTATGAAAGCATCATATTTTATCTACATTGCTTCTGGGCCAGTCGTTTAACTGAAATTTTGCACTTACAGAGTTTGGTTCTGAAAAATGAGCTACTTTACTCATCAGCACTAGGTTCACTTCTTGATTTGGAGGTGATTGTTCCAAATTTTCCTTTACCTTCCATGTTGGTTTGTGTTCCCTTGTCGATTGATGAAGTTCAGTAATAAAGTTTTTTTAAAAGGCATGTGAAAGACGTACTATAAAATATTTCTTATATATATATATATATATATATATATATATATATATATATATATTCTTTTACAGAAAAGTAAGGGGCTGAAAATTTTTCATTAAAGCCTCTTCTAAGTGTGAAGGTTCATACAACTTGAGATGAGTCATATTGACCACATTATAGATATCAAGGTTAAGTGGAAGATCGAATTTGAAAGCACTATAATCATGATATGAGCACAAAACTAGAAATGGAAGAAAGATACACACAAGAGAAGTACAACAAAGAACAAGTATGCAAGTATGAAAGTTTATTTGTTAGAATTCTATACGTAGGTTGTGTTGTAGTTCCATTTTTTTTATCTTTTAAAAAGGTGAGAATCCTATTTATTTTATATACGGTGATTTCAATTAGGGTCATTAGAAATTATTTTTACATTATGAATGGGTCTTCTCTCATTTTATTATTCAAAATTAATGGAGCAATAGACTATGTCTTTTCCATTGTGTAATCTACATCGTTTGATCACCAGTTAAGAGTCAAATTTCAAATACCATCAAGGACTTAATAGGATATGAATTCAAAAATAGAAATTTTGTTCTGATTTATGATTCTAGGTATATATCTCTTTCAAACTACAACTTAGTAAAAATAATCTGGACTTGAATGGTCAACTTCAACATACATCACTATAATATCATTCATTCTTAGAGTCTTGTTCATGTATTGCAGGATATGTTGGCATGCGGGTTTATATGCATGGAAACATTATAGTTTCTAATTCTTATAGATGGTCAACAAGAGAAGTTTACATGTAGCTACTCGTGTTGGTGGCTTCTTGACTATTGATGTAGTGAGCTAGAAATCATGAACTAGAAATCTCCACAAAAATACATTTTTTTGTCAGTCCCCAAGAAAACATATAACATTTGAACTAGAATTTGGAATGGAGGATGAACCATGATTAGACTACAGCACAAAGAATGGATTGTGATTCAACTTCAATCATATGATAATTTGATGTAGATAAATGTGAACATACAATGCAATGTCCTATGATATCAATGTTATGTCATTAATATGAGATACACTTTGTAACTAACTGGAAATTAGTTGTTATGATTACTTACATAAACATATATACATTAATAATGACCACAACAATCATTTGATATTCACTTATGTTTGAAAAATCCCACAAGCAAGTAACTCTAGTTTTTTTCCATAGGTTTACACCTAAATTGTCATGCAACTCAATACAAATTATGTACTCAGTTGTGCTTATTTTGAGTAGTTTTGCAGTTCTCTCGGAATCCAAATATGATCCAATCTAACCATGGATAACTATGGATCTTTTAAGTCTGAAGGCAAAATGAAATTTTGTGTTCAAATGAAAAGATATACTTATTGGTTTGTCGATGTATCTCCATGGTTTGGATCTTTCTACATTCAACTTGGTACATTTTTCCTTAGAGGTTGTCATATTTCATCCTTGCAGAATTACAATTCCCTTTTTAGGAGCTTCAAGTATGTATTGTACAACACTAGAAATTGCACCTTCCACCAATTATATTCCAACCATGTGTGCATGTTATTGCATTTTAGATTTAACACCTCCAATATGAGAGGTCATTAGGAATGTTGTGATTTGCAGAGACCTCGAAACCATTTTTTAGATTACATATAAAGCTAGTAGAGAGATTGATTTAAGATTATTATTTCATAATCAAGGGTCCATTTCTTGTAAATTTTTATAAGAATATAGACCATTTTTAATTTCTTTTAGTGGCTACAAGGTTGTTTTCTCCCACTACAAAAATTATTTACAATCAAACTTGTGTGGAGTATGGCATCTCTTTGAAATTTTTAGACTTAGTCAAGTCTTGACAAACATGGTGCATTATAGGATTTTAGTATCAATTTCTATTCATTAATTCTAACAAAGGGTTTAGGTGCACTAAACTAGTGCATGTTGGGAGCCTTCCTTTATCCTTTTGAGGTATCCATATTTATTGATTCTTAGATTTTCTAGAATGATTTCAAGATTTTCTCTAGTCTTCAGTTTTAATGTAGATTAGGGTGCCATCTATTATTAATTCAATTTTGGTTCACATTACGCAGTCAAGTAAAATGTTGTAGAGTTAGATCCAAAAGTGAAACTGAACAAAATCCTATGGATTATATCATAACCTCTTTGAGCATGTTGCCAATACCTCAATGACTTAAACATAAGTGAACCATGATTATTGCCCAAAAATACATAAAAATTCACAGCATAAAGTTACACAAGCCATCCCCATAAGAACAAAAAGCCAAGAATACATCTGATTAGGTATTTACTACAGGGAGTAGGTTGGCTATGTATCATGTAAGGCTAGAAGAATCACTCACTCATAGAGTAATTGTTTCCAAGAAAATATACTAGGAACTTCATGCAACTATGTAAGTATAAAATATTGGAGACATTATCATTTGCATAAAGAGTTTATATCATTTATTGATCATAAATATATTAAGTATATAAATTCTCAAGATACTTTGCATCACAAGCATGCAAGATGGATGTTTTTTCAAAGTTACATTTTTCTAGTTCAACATAAGAGAGTAAAGTCAAATATAGTAGTTGATGCATTTGGTAGGAGGCATCACTTTCTTGTGACTATGAAGAATGAATTAGTTGGTTTTGAAGACTCGAAGGATTCATATGATGCTAATGATTTGCTTTGAAAACACTTTAAATATTTTCATAATAATATGGGTGTGGATGGAAATCTCTTCAAGGATTATTTGATGTTGGATGGTTTTCTTTTTCATGGCAAGCAGTTGTGCATCCTTGCAGGTTCTTAGCTAAGTTTTAGATTGCATGTTGGTGATCTGGTTGGTTGAGATAAGATCTTGATTATACGGTAGAGTAGAGGTTATTTTGGCTGCAAATGCATAAATATGTGGACAAGTATGTTTATTCTTGTCAAACTTTCTTGTTTTCCAATCCAAGTTTGTGAAATACCAGACTATGTATGATGATGCCAATACTAGATAGACCTTGGGACCTGGGTTGACATCACTATGGGTTTTGTTTTGGGATTTACTTGGACATGGAAGGGAAATTGTTCTATTATTTTCATAGTATAAACTTCCAAAATCGGTCAATTTCATTTCCTCTAAAAAGACTAAAGATGCCAACAAGACAATGGAATTATTTTTCAAAGAATTTGTATGACTGTAGGGTGTGCCCAAAACTTTTACTAGCGATAGGGAAAGACATGTAAGGATATTGTATTCATATTGTACTAGTGGAATCCTTACATTAGTACAATGCCACTACAATTATTATTGTAGGGTGTACAAGGTTCTATCTTTGAGGAACATTTCTCAAAGAATTTTACACCCAAAGTAAAGTGTATTATTCACAATGATGTTGTTCTTGGTTCAAAGAAACACTAAAGGTTAAGTTCCATTTGAATAGTAGTTATATACAAATATTTCACCATCTCAAAAACATTTATTAGTAGTTGGTAAGTCTTATTTTCAACTACTTCAATCTATGAATAATACCTCAATTTTTTCCAATTTAATAAAATGGGTTGAGGAAAGAAACCTACAACCTAGTAAGCCTCCTTTGCCTCCTGTCAAACTTGAAAACTTAATCGACATTTTGTATTATGTAATTGACCCTGTATTAACCATTGATAGTCCGTATAAGCTTAAATAGGCATCTCACAAAAGATACAGAGATAGGAAAGATCAAATTCCTACTTGGGATACTAATTCATCCAAAGAACTTATTCATGCCATTTACCCATTCCCTTATTTCATTGTTCTATGTGCCATATACTATAATTAGAATCATTCAGATATTCTTTTGATTGATGGTACTCAAGAAATTGTCCCTATTACAACTTCAACTATCCCTAAAAACTTTTTACTTCTTGATGTTTTAACTCTGAATGATGAAGTTTTATCCCTTGAATTCAATAGTCAAATTGTCCCATATAAAATAGATTTATTAGGTAGATATCTTCAATTGAGGGCATAAGTTCCAAATTAAACCCCTTCTTTTCAATATTCCATTTTCCACAAGCTATCTAGAGAATTGATTTCAATGATGGTTTTTTTATTTTAGGTTCTCGTGATGATAACATTTTTTATGCAACTATCCTTAGTATGATGTAGAAATGTTTTCCACAATTTAGTTTACCTTCGGTTCAATATTTTTATGTTGATTACTTATATAATGCTACCCATGGCCAATTATGCAATTTTTCAATAGATAAATCTTTTAGATATCAGTATTACCTGGTTTATTTGCTCTTGTATTCCCAAGCTACCAATTTTGAACACATACAGTTGAATACGCTTAATGATCAAGGTAACCCCCTCTCAATTTCTAAATGGAATCCATTGGTAAGAAGTCATTCCAAAGAATGGAGGTTTTACTACTTTTATTGATAAATTTGTGTATATGACTCATATTTTCATGGAGAACATCCTCCTACAATTCCTCAAGTATGTAAGACACATTTGTAGCTAAGTATAAATACTTGATAGAGAATTGGTATAGTTATCAAAGACCATAAAATCCTCAGAGTTTATGTCTTTGATACTTGCTACAATTTTATCTTACCTCTAAATTATTTTAATTAAAGTATATTAGGCAAAGCTTGAGCTCGGATTATTTTCATTTTACTTCCAAGCATAAAAAATCCTATTTCAATTTACTTGCAGTTTTTTCCTCTTGTGTAGTTAAAAATAATTCAACTTTAATTGATGCAAGTAAGATTTTATGTTCCTATAATTTCAAGTTGGGAGAGGTTTGGCACTATGATCCTCACCGTGTCAGTTTTGAAAGGAGGAATTTGAACAAGAATTCATCTTAACTTCATCACTTTGATCTAAGTTTTGAGAGATTGGAAAATAAAGAAAGTCAAAGAGAAGTATAGGAAATAGTGGAAGGAAATCAACTTCAAAGATAGTTCTTAGTACCATTATTATAACTCTTTAGCAGTGTACTAATCATGATGCCATTATAATGGATAAAGATAATGTTTTGACTGAAGTTGAAAAAGTAGCTAACTAGATATAGCAACTATGTTTGTAAATGAAGTTAATAGTGAACAAACGATTAAACAAAAGTAGGATAGGGATAGAACTGAGAAGATATTACCTATTCAAACTCCAAAAAAGAAAGATATGGGAAACAAAAGGAAAATAGAGAAAGTTATAAGTGAGCTTGGTTCAAAGAAATCTAAAGTTTCTAGTGAAGAAAGTCAAAATATTTTGAGTGTTTCTAAGGAGATTCCCCAAATTTTAGATGTTACTCATAATACAAAAGTTCAAAAATATGTTGAGAAAGAATACAATGATATATAGTATTTATTATTGGAGAAACATTTCAGGAAGCCAACTCCTACAAGACATCTTGTTTCAATAGTGATTGCTTCTACAAAACCTATTACTGAATTTGCTACTAAAGAAGGTGTTCATTCTAAATCTCTCCTAGAGTCTAGGTCATCCTTAGTCAAATATGATTTAGCAACATCAAAGAAAAACCCATATTTTTTTATATGTTTGAATTGAAGATAAAATCTTATCAATTCAGGTAGCAGCAATACCCTCATATTTTTTTCTAAAGGATCAATTGTTCAGTTTTTTAATAGATGTAGATCATGAGAAGACACATAAGATGTATCCCCTCCAATGAAAAGAAAGTAAATATGAAGACAGTATTCAAGTTCATGAATATGATTCAACAACCATCAATGTTGATTTGAATCAACTTCATGTTTTAGATACGGTGGAGTGGCATAAACAATCTGGAGAGGTAGTCTCTAAAGAATTGCTTTGGGCCACACTGGAATTTTTTAAACTTCAAGGATTGGTTTCAAATCTAGCCAGTCAATTGGATTAATAAAAAAGATTCCATCAAGGCCAAAGATACTAAAATTCGGGAGTTGGAAGACTCTAAAGAATTGCTTTGGGCCAAAGTGAATTTTGTGAAACTTCAAGGATTGGTTTCAAAGTTATCCAAACAATTGAATCAAGAAAAAAGATTCTATCAAGGCCAAAGATACTAAAATTCAAGAGTTAGAAGATAAGGTGTCACCTTGAACTTTGATTCGGAAATGTTTGACTATGTTAAGGCATTAATGAAGGCAACTAATGTTGAGATTAAGACATTAAAGAAAAAGATAGAGGTTTCAAATTTAGATAATGTGTAGACTACAAAGTTGGCTACTTCTTATGAGGAAATGGAAATATTGACTACTAAAAATGTCAAATTAAAGGAGTATTCCACTAACTTCACCTTCAAGTCATTTTCTTGATTAGTGAAAAGAATTCAATTGAAAAATCATGTTATATAGAGATTAAAAGATTAAAAAATAGATTAAGTAGAAGAAATATCTTATAAATTATGTAATGAAAGGTAGTAATATATCAAAGTCCATGCCCTAACGCAAATAAAGAAAAATCAGCGCTGATGAAAGTTAAGATGATAAAAAGGAGAAACACAATTTCTTTCAAAAGTAAAATTATTGAACTTACTATAAACTTCATAAATTACAAAGTAATATTTCAATTAAAAAAGAAAAGATAAATGGTGTGAATGTTTCTATGAAATAAAATAATTCAAAAATTCAAAACATACAAAATTATTAAACTTACTGATAAATTTCATGAATTAAAAAGTAATATTTTAATTAAGAAAGAAAAGATAAATGGTCTGAATGTTTCTCTGAAATAAAATAATTCAAAGAATACAAAATCAAATAACCAGAAAACTTATTATAGTTTTAAAAGAATCACCATAAAAGGCTAAAAATTAAAAGGACTACAGAATCACCATAAAAGGCTTAAAAATATCTTAGATGAATTCAAGCAAGTTCAAGACCCCGTAAGAGTAACTTTAGCAAAAAAGAAAACAAGGCGTTGAGAAAATTAAGAAGCAATGATAAAGGCTTGATTGTGGTTATGGATAACAAAGATTACCTAAAGAAGATCTATGAGCATTTGGAATGGAGTGGATGTTATAAGAAATTAAACAAGAACCTTTTGAAATTCTTCTTTAATGGTTACAATAATATTAATACTAAAATTCTTCTTTAATGTTACAATATTATTAATACTAAAAAAATGTTGAGAATAGAAAATTTCAATCAGTGAAATATTAGTTAACTTAAAATAATTCTAAATATTAATCAAATTGTTGTGCATGCTTTACATACTTAATCAAGTGTTATTTTTTATTTTTTTTTAAGGTAACACACAAATTAACTAATTATTGTAGCCCAAATTGAAACTAAACTGATAAACATGTTTAAATTAAGAAACAAGTTTCTCAACATTCTCCACCTTAATGTTTAATGGTTTCAAACCTAGTTTCTTGCCTAATAAAACAAATATATCTCTCATAATTGCCTCGCCTTTGTAAAGATATTTTCCAACTAGTTATTTGTATTATAATATTGTAGTTGCATTGCTCATCACTGCATCAAATCTCTAATGAGGTAATGATGAACCTTCATATGCTTTTTTTTTCTTATGTTAATCACCTAAGAGTTTTTTCTATTCAAGAATGGTAGGGTTGTTAAGACAATGTATAATAGTAAAAGAAGTTTCTACAAGTTTTCCAAGACTCTTCATATCCAAAGTGCTTGATAACATGGTAAAGTTGTTTCTATCTACTCCTTTAAGGTGAATGACAAACATGTGATTCTCAATCTTGGTTGGCATCATGGTATTTATCTTATCATAGTAAAACATAGGTCCCTTTGTTGGCCCCACAACAATGCAATTAATCGATTGACAAAAATTCTCCTAATTTGTATTTCTCTTATTGAACTTGTTATCAAAGTCATTTTCCTATTCAAAATTATAAAGGTTTTAAGTGGATTACCATCCAGAGGAAGCATTGACTACTATTATAATGTATCAGCTCTAGTAATAATATATAATTTAAACAATTTTAGGGATTATTTAAAGATTTGGAATATAAACTAAAAGATACATGTGACATGAAAATATGTTTGATCCATTCCTAACTCAAAATCATTGCATACAAGTACATTCAAATATTGA
>ML798637.1:25818-69741 GCA_009831015.1 Picea engelmannii | reverse complement strand
TATATCTACATTGTTAAACATAAAAAATATTTTTGAACAATTGTAACATTTTACATTCTCTAATAAGATCGGAAACTCTATCACCATCAATTGGCAATGTAGTGTCATTTGATTCCATCTCCTCTAAACTTGCAAGTGGCATTTTTCTCTTTGTATTAATTTTTGTATGTTTTCAAGCTTTAACATATTTGTCAATTTCATTTTCACAAATCTCTATGGATTGTCCTCTGTGAAAATCGAACAAAAACAAAATTCATTCATTCTATCAAATGCAAACACATTTTCGTAGACTTTTGTTTTAATTGAATACAATTTTCGAGTCTCGTGTATTGTATTGGCTTCATATGCGATCGATCTATCTACATCTTGGATTCCAATATGCCAAAAAAACCTACACAGTTCAAAAATACTTTATTTAAGTAAATAAAATGTCAATATATGTTAAAGACAAATTATTGATATTGAACTTGATTGAATCATATTTTCATGTGAATAAAACTTGCATGTGTACAACATATATACACACACCTACGCACATCTCTTGATGAATTACATTCATGGCTTAGAGTTGCTCAGCACCATTAAACAACTTGATCAGTAGATATAAATTGATTTAAAGAATGATTCATTTGATTCCTTCGAAGTGTTTGTTTTACACATGCCCTTGCACTGTCATGCTCTCATTTTCCATGACCAGTCTCAAAGAAATTCCAACAATGTTTAAAGTTTGATTTCTTATGAAGACGACACAACCAATAGAATGATCATGAATATTTGAATTGAGTTGCACATCCATCTGACCATATCTAATGTTGATCGAATTTGATCCCACGAGATTTCAGTGAATCATAAATTTTATCAAAACAATGTTGTACATAATGTGTATCATTTGTACGATCATCACTTATATAAAAGTGATATTTTTTAATGACATGTTGATTGTCATTGGTGTTTTCTATGTTATCAACACTTTGTTGAGCATGTCTATATAAAACGTGGACAAGTATAGAGACTTGATCAGAATGATAATATTCACTATATATTTCTTTTTGTGCAACGAATGTGTAATTCTATGCAAAATCAACTACTGAAAAAATCATCCCTGATGGAAAAACTTCACCGGATTGTTTGAATTGTAAGTTTTTCCATCGAACTCTATGCAAATTCTTGGTGTATTTAGAAATTTCATTTTCAAAATTCTTAAAAAAATCTATGACACGAATCTTATCCTCTTGCAAATCAATCATTTTAGAAATAACATTTGAAGAATTTGTAGTAGTAACATCGATATATTCATATCTCTTCCAATTGATTGTTATACTAGACAATGATTGATCATTTATATCAATAGGATACTTGGACTGAAATAAAGCTAGATTTCCACAGTAATTACATCTCTTTCCACCAACACTTTTTTTTTGGTAAAATAATTCATCACCTTTTCTTTCACATATAATTTGGGATATAAATGCATGGGTTGTGGAAGGAGGAGGTGAACTGATCAAAAATATTTTACCAAAATCAAAAAAATGTTGTAATATAACTCAGATTCCACATGATAGCATCAACAAGTGTCACGAGCAGTGAAGGGTTTATCATACCATGGTTTTTGTTGCACAAATGTATTGATGGACATTAACTTCAGTGTGCTCCTCTTTGAACTTATTGAAAAATTATATTTGTATCATTTCCAATATATTTTTTGCATGGTATTTATATTGATTTCATGTTATTCTTCGTCCCAACACAACCCTTGCATTTGGCGAAACATGGGAATTTGCAAACTAATATATATGAGCCATAACTTTAACATTTTTTGCAAGTCTATATTTGTATGGTTGTCTACAAATAATTGTCCAACAAGCAAGTTCATCATTGGCATATATTTTTAATCGAAATTTTGTATGTTTGTACAATGTTTTTCTTGAGGTTTTCAACACTTTTGTTATTTGTTGTGTCAAACAGTCTTTTATATTACTAGATGAAACAACTGTTGTTTATATTATTCTATGTGCAACACTGACATCTTTTTTTCTAGGTTTTTCAAGAGATTTTAATGCATGAGTTATATTTTCAAAGACATTTTGTTTCACCTTTCCATCTTTTGTCGATTTTTTAATACACAATAATGATGTAACTTCTTTTAACTTTTTCGACCTTATCAAACCTCTCGAAATTTGATTTTGTGTTGCTATTGATTCATTTTTTTAAATATTATCGTAAATCATTTCAACACGATATCATATAACATGGTCAGGTTTTTGTCCCCAAATTTGCAATATCAACATTTTCTAACATTTCATCATCAATGTTTATATCACCTGCATATTTCAATTTAATTTAAAAACACAAATTAAATATATTAAATTAAAAACACTTGAAATTAACATAGATTCAATTTTCTAACTTGCAAACATAAAAATTTCAAATACATTGTATAAAAAATATACACTAAATTACATTAAAAACTAAACTTAATCATAAATCAATTAAAATCTATTGTTCATCTTGTAGTCATTATAAATTTTAATAAAATCCAATTATAAACATTATTTAAATTATTTAAAACTATAAAATCGATATATGTGTAGGGGAGGGGAAGGGGGTGATTGGACTTCTACTTCATTTTTTGTTTCAACGACTTCATCAATGTTATGAGACAAAATTATTTCCGTATTTTGCAAAATATTTTCCAAATTACAATCAATTATATTAGACAATAATTTTTTGAATTATAAACATAATCTATAATATGTATGCACACTTGCTTGGATTTATTCTTGTTAAACATCAAGATGCAAATCTCTATTTGCATTAGCATCACTTGTTCCTTCAATATTTGCACATTCTTGTGTATTTCTTCTATAGTACTATTTCACTGGTTCTTTATGGCGAGTATCATCCTAAGTGCGATCATATTTTCTCTTGCGGACCCTTTTGTTGTCCATGAGTATTCAATCTATAAAGATCTTTTTTTAAATCAACATTTTATAACAAGAAATATAATTTCAAACATCAAACTTTATAGCTCAATAAATATTTTTTTAAAAGAAATAAAAATAATAATTTTATAATCATCTTAAAAAACATGAAAAAACTTTCTCAATAAACCAAATTGTCTTAAAAGAAATTTTGGATTAAAAGTTGAATTTAAACAAAAGTTAAAAAAAACTTTGATCTTGAAAAAAATTGCTTGAGAAAACCTTCATTTGACAAAAATTATTCAAAAGAAAAATTGACTTTAAAAGGAATTGTTTAAGAAAACTTACCTTCAAAAACAATCTCTTTGATATAGGAAGAAATTGTTTATGAAAACCTCTACTTTGAAAAATATTGTTGAAGAAAACCTCCAATTTAGAAAATGTTTCCCCAAAAAACTCTTGAAATTGTAGAATACAAAGAAAATGTTGCCCCAAAACGAAATTGTAGAATGCAATGAAAATTTTGCCCCCAAAAAAAGTGAAAATGTAGAGTGAGTTTGTTGCACGAAATAACATGGCCAAAAGTATTTATATCGGTACAAATAATAAGTTAGAGAGCTGGTACCGTAGATAGAGACCTATTAGGAAAAAGTTTAGTAGCCTATTTATATATTTCTAGGTAGGGGTGAGACATACGTGGAAGGGTATTATCCGCGCCAAATCAATGAGTCCCCCTTTTTTTCCCAAGCAACGGATGTTAATATTTTCAACTTTTCGGTCGAAAACAGTTTTTAGGCCAAAAGGTAGTCATTCTGTTAAATCTAACTTTCGACCGAAAAAATCTAACTTTCGACCGAAAAAATCTAACTTTTTGTCAAAATATTAGTTCAACCAAAATCCTGCAACTATGGAAGTGTTCATAAAGCTGTAAGTTCTCTCTAGTGTACTACAACTTTGGAAGGAGCAAACTCCTTAAAATACCATGAGTCTAGTTTCGGAGCTAATACCAACAATTTTAGAATTAAATCTACTTTCATTTTATACAATCTGTATTCAATTTAATTGTATTTTAGTGATTTTAATTAATTTTATAAAAAAAAATGTTTGCGTATTATTTTGGACAATTTTAAGGTGATAACATCTAGTCAAAGAAAAAACAAATTGTTGGAAAATATCTATGTGTAGTATTTTTTTATGGGTTTGTTTATTTAATCAAGTACTTTCTATCACAAACAGAGATCTATTTTTAATCTGAGAAAAGATAGACAAGTGTTGAATTCTCTAAAACTCAAAAGAGTGCTCCGAAAGGTGACTCCACAAGGGAAAGTGTTCACCACAAAACGTAGGATTTCAACTCTATTGTCACAAGATCCAACTACAAAGGATGTTTGTTCACTCCCTTATCAGACCCAGAACAGATTTGGTGGCAAAGAGAAATGCCTCCAATCCCACTTGCATGTAGGCAACCAAACTTCATTATTCCTCTCTCCACTTTTATCTCTAGGTGTATCGATATTCATATTCCAAGTTCTCATACCTCAGTGATATCCGAGAGACATATCTTTGAGCATGTGGCCTGCTATAATCCACCCATAATAGATATGTGAGGGGGACCCATCTCTTTTGATCAGTTTGGAAGGTTAACTATGTTGATATTATGGTAATTGCGGGAGGTATTAACCTCCATGTGTAACAATTGGCTAGAATAGAATATTCTTGAAGCAAGAGAAACCCTAAACAGATGTATAGAAACCCTACAAGATAAGTCAGCTCAGTAAAAGAATTAATACTAAAGTATTACCCTTCAAAAAGAGAAGTCGGCCTAGACATGTGACAAGGTGCACTATAAATAGAGGGCGCTTGAGCTCATTTGTACACACTCACCTCACTCACTCTCAAGTGTAGCACAAGTTTGGAGCTGCAGCTGCAAGAATGGAAGGAGGATATTCTGGGGTGATTCTTTGTCTCTCTCTCTAGCGTTATCTAGCCTAAGATATGTGCCCTACCTTCTAATATCTCTTGGTGGTATTCTTGGTGACATTCTTGGTGGTATTCTGATATTCTTGGTGGTATTCTTGGTAAGTGAAATTGCAACTACTGCATTTGAGTATTATTCTTGTTTTGTGGTTTTGGGACTTTCTGTATGGTGTGATATCTTTGGATAAAGGTGTGATCTCTTGATCATATGTTGGTTCTAGTGTTTCTTCCGGAATCATTCTATCTGTCAAAGGTTAAGGTGCTCGGGGGTGGCTGTGTGTCTATGGTTGGGTGACAATATTGTGATATTGTCTATGGTAAAACAATCACATAAATATTTTAAAAGGTTATGGTCCTACACTACCTTCAAAATAGTCTAACCACTGGAAGAAAGAGCGGTAATTCTTTGTCAAGCTCATTGTAGCACCAGTTACAGCGACAGCTAAGGTTTCTGATTTTGTAGTTGCACCAGACCCTAATCTAATTCTTTGGGCACCTTAATTGAATCATTGGACCTAATTTTTGGATATTCTAGTGCACCCTATCCTAGCGCACCCTCTAGTGCCCTCAGCTAGCAAAAACGTCAAGTTTGAGTTCTTGGTCAAAGTCAAAGTCAAAGTCAAAGTCAAAGGTTGACTTTTGGTCAAAATTGATTTTGTGGTCAAAGTTGAAATTTTAGGCTTTCTAGCTTGTTCTAATCATTGAAACTTTTTTATTCAGTTTCTAACATCTTCTTGTCAAGATGGTGTCTAGTTTCAAATTAGACGGCAAGTTGAACGATACTAAAAATTTCAAAGGTATGCGCTTGTATATGCTTTTCAAGTTATATCATCCAGTAAAGCATGAGGGTGTTTGCAAGGGATGTATAAGAGACCTTGTCCAAGCAGTGATCTTGGATTCAATACATTCAAAGGAACAAGCAGTTGAGGCTCCAAGTTCCAGGTTTGATTGATCAAATTGTTAAGTTTCAATTTTCACATATCAAGTTTGATAGTTGTTATAGTACAAGTAAACAGTGTAGTTGTGACAACAATCTTTGAAAGGTTCTATTACTTCTAAGTATACTTGGTTGCATGTAAGTACTATTGATATAGATGCTTATTGCACTTGTTTGCAAAATGACCTAACATCTTTTCTAAGAGACATTTCTTGTTTTTCTCCCCAACAGGTCACCTGATAATTCTATGATGACTACCATCCTTGTTACCATAAATATGTTCTTATGAAAATGTTATTGGAAATCATTTTTCTCTTGTTGTTCATGTTAAGGGCAGGTCACAAGCGATAACTCTGAGAAGGAGCTACAGTGACAGTTGCAAACATGGAGCAGATGACTCCATCAAGTGGTGAGGCAAGTGATATCACGAAGTACCAATTCTAAAGAAAGCGTGGAAAGAAAAAGGAGTTTTTGAACATTGTTCACTTAGATACAATAAAATCAAGATATAATAATGGAGTAGAATACACCTCCATGGAGCTCATTATCTTTTGTAAAGAAGCTAGGATTAGGAAGGAGGGAGCTAATTATCCCACATAATCCTCAACAGAATCGTGTGGTAGAAAGAAAGAACCGACCATTGAATAATTTGTTAAGGAAATGATGAATGACCAAAATCTATCCATGTTTCTATGGGGAGAAGAAGTTATGAAAGTTGTATATGTTCAGAATATAAGTCCTCATCGTATATTGAATAACATGACTCCACAAGAAGCCTTCTCTGGAAAGAAGCCAAGTGTGGAACTGTTGTAGGAAAATTCCCCTGGGAACAGGTGAATATCCTCTTGGATTCTAGACCCCCACTACCAAGACAAAAAGATGCTAACATTGGACACTAACATTCCTTTAAATGTAGTTAAACTAGTCAAAGGAAAAAAAGGAAGAAAATATGATGTACCTTTTGTCTTGTCCTCGCTTAATCCAGGATGAACTTGATCTCCAAGCTCCTTAATGATATCTGGAATCCAATGGAAAGCGAAGAAAACACTGACTTCCTACTCTATCAAGATTAGTTTAAACTAAAATTATCCATAATAGACAAGTATATGCAACAATACACAATCTTGAAGGAAATAAGCCAAGCATATATTAATGAGAACATTACAAAGTACTTAGAATATGTAGATGCAGTTGCAGCAACCTCTCCAAGTCCTCCTTGTCCAACCCCTTGCTCGAAAGATCCATGATCAGAATGACAATAATTTTTGTTGATTATTCTCTTCCTTTTCACCATGCGAATGCCTCCTTTTATAGGCTTTGAGAGGCTCAACCACCTTAGTTATATTTGGAATAATTTGAGGATATGACTCCATCAGTTGTGGCATCTCCCTTAGATTCATCCCAAAGCTTGGATTTGATCCAAACCAACTCAAATCATCTCTAGTTGTCTTTAGAGATAAGGGGGATTTCTTCCCATGATTCTCTCAACCAATCTGCGCTCCCTCAGAACTAGCAACAGAGCGTTGCAACACTCCATGTTAGATAGACAGAGAACGCTAGCACTCCCTTCATATGAGCAAGGGAGTGTTGATCTTCCAAAAGTTCGTTAAGATGACCATTTCTCTAGGCAAAACATTTTTCTTAGTTTTTCAAATGATGTGGTTTCCCTTTCCAACATGTTCTAGAGGATGTATCAAGTGTTTTCATGGTGTCGTTCGCAATGCGACATATGCAGAATGAAAAATGCGACATTTACGACACTTGTGACAAAAGTGTGAAACTTGCGATAATAAGAATGTGACATTATCAAAGTGAGGAATTTTGGCGTATGACATATTGCCCCCCAAAGTGCGAAGTCAGAAGACGGAAGATGATGACTGAAACACTTTGTAGATTTTCGAAGCAAGGATATGGAGTCTGAGAACCTGGAAAAAGTTGCAAACAACCATCAAACAAATGTTATCATGTGTTTCAAACCCAAGGCAGGCATACCTATGCTAGGGTAACAAAGAACTTAAGGTATGGCCGCTAATAAATACATTACGAATCCATGATGATATTGACTAAGGGTATAGCCACCAAAGATACAATGTGGATCTATACCTCCATGACATGAACTGATCGTATCCATGAGAAATACAAAGTGGAGCTATGAGGTGATAAAACATAGCCACGAACCAATACAATGTGGATCTATCTGACATTTTATATATCAGCATGCTCAAATGATCTCCTTCGCAGCCTGGGGAAAGCAGATAACAGAGTGAATGCTTAACCCAGGGTCTTCGTCCCAATCCTAATGTGGTACGAATCTAACCATGTGAATAGATGTTTTGATGTCGAACATGGTAAAAACCACTTGATTACCGATCATTGAGGTGAACCATTAACAAGTGCGAGGGAAATCACCAATGATGTCAATGACTCCCAAGGTACTCTAGTACAAACCAACAAATGTGAATAAATAAGCTGAAGTCAAACATTCGTGGAATCATTCGATCAGAGGTCAATGATGTAAACCTATTGTCGGAGAAGAGGAGGCCTGTCATTGAGGCATGCAAGTCCCAAGGTACTAATTGGTTTCTAAGTCTAATTCACATATGATGTGTTGAAGTCGACAGGAAAATATTCATCGAAGGAGGGCCTTGATGTATCCCCCGTCATCAACACGAAACTGACATAGGAAAGAGATGTAAGATGGTGGATCGAATGAGTATAGACTGACACAGGTATTGAAACTGGAAATTTGTGATGGTTGACTCTCGAGGTGGATACTTCCCTTGAACATTGAGGCACGACATGAGACTTGGAAGCATAAACGTAACGTGGACCAAAACATAATGCAGCGGACGTTATGACATTCGTCGGATGACCCAAAGGAGTGGAAAGACTCATAGGATTGGTTCAGTCCATAGGTTTAGTGGATTATCCAAGTGTTCAAAATGCAAGTGAAAACAAGTTTCGTGTTCAAGGGCGACTACAAGAGTTACTTGTAACAATTCTAAAAGACAACTTGACTTACTTCCTTCAATTTTTCCCCCATCCAGATAGACGAGTACCTCTTTTTATTTTTATGAGCTCGAGGAGGATAACACATGTTCAATATAACTCATCTTCGGTAATTACATCTTCCTTTGTTTAACGAACTGGAAGAAGTAAGGTTTCGATCCCATATGGGCCCTTCAAAGTGTGATTTTAGCGAGTCCGGAGAAGGAAAAATCGGTGGTTTTTCATGTTTGGAGAGTCTGAAAAGAACTTAAAGGCGACTCCAGGGTTGTCATTTTTCCTAACTTTAGTCTCTGAAGTCCGAAAAAGATATAAATTGCTACTCGGGAGATGCCCTTTCAAGACATTTTAACGAGCGTGAAAGGAAGCAAAATCACTAAGCGATCTTTTCATATTTAGAGAGTCTGAAAAGAGCTTAAAGATGACTCCAAGGAGTTCATTTTTCATGTAACTTTTACGAGTCCGAAAAAATGATAAAATTCTACTCGGTTACATTCTCATGTTTTTTAGAGCGCGAGAAAGAACAAAGATTATGCTCGTCAGTGTCACAAGGTTGTCGAAAAGATGTCGCTTGAAAACCTGTAAATATAGACAGTTCTTGGCCCAAAGCATTAGTAACTCCTCGAAAAAAGATTAAAAACTCAAAAATGACTTTATATTAAAGAGAAATAGAAAAAATCAAACATATCAAATAGTAAAATAGGTCAAGAAACTCATTTACCAATTGATTTTTACCAAATTCTACCATATTTGGAATTTTCCACCTTTGGGAGGCGATTTTCGAGTTGTGACTATGGGAGTTGCGGTCGATCATTTTCAGTTTCGTCCGGACTAGGTTAGTCATCTTTCCTTTCCAATCAATTTTTATGGTTTTATTTTGTGTTTTATCTTACATTTTGAGTGTTCTGGGCTCCTTGGGAAGCCCTAAGCGCCAAACCAGAACGGCACTCCCTAAAAGGGATGAGGGGAGTATTGATCGAGATTTCAGTGCCTTGGTGCACATGCCTAGGAAGCGCTAGTGCTTTATGGGCATATTTAAGGGAGCATTGGCGCAGAACTAAAAAAATTTGTCTTTTGGGCTAAAAATATAGTTTTCTTCCATAAAAATTTGACTAAAGATGTTTAATTGTTTGTATTTGCAGATTCCACCGGTCATTTAGCCATGATAGAGTGGAAAGAATGTGAACATGAGTTCGATGACATTGTCTCTCTACAAAGCCCTCAAGCGAGGGCAGATTTGCGAAATTGTGGTTTACTCAAGTATTTTAAGCTCCAAAACATGAGGAAAGAAGTACTATTACTTGAGTACTTGATCGGTTTATGGGATTATGTTGAACAAGCATTTCGCATTAGGCCACACATGCTCTAGATTGAGCTTGATGATGTTTACTTTCTAACGAGGCTATCGAGGAGAGGGGATCCTATCCTCTTGTCTGGACACCGGGAAAATCCTCAGTCAACTGAGGCGTGTGTTGTTGAGCATTGTATACCGAGATTGAGATTGGTAGGTGATCGAATTGTGATCAAAGATGTAAGGGACTTGGCACTTCGGTCGATTTTATTCACCATCACCAAATTGGCAGGTAGTATTAGTGCTCATCCAACTTCAAAATCACAGATGTCATATGCTTTACAGTGTGTAGATCCCAAGTTGTTTAACTGGAGCGCAGGGTTTCTTTGAAATGTTAAGGAATAGATATCGAAGTGCAGGACAGGCATACAAAAGCAATTTGGATATGGTTCTTTTCTAGTTTCGTTCTTCTTAAAGTGAGTTCCCTAGATGCAACCACAGGTTGCATTGATAGCGCGTCCTACGACTGAGCCATGGATGGAGAGGTGGACCAGTCTATCCCCAAGATTGGGGAATGAGCCTTCAGCATTTAGATTTACAGTTGATTGCTTCACTTGGTGGAGGAGACAGCTAGTTGTTATCGAGGATTTCCCTTATGTTGGAGTGGACTTCCGAGGTAGTTGTTATGAACATAAATATACATATAAAATATATATTCATAACATAATAATTTATTAATAATTATTATTTATTATTCGTAAACCCAAGTCTGTTTGCTTGAGGATAGTAGGGGGATGATTTTTCATGGCAAAAACCCAACTTAATGTGCAACTCACTCATCATATGGTTCTAGAAATGTGAGCCATGATCGGTGACAATGGCTTGTGGGACACCAAAGCGAGTGATGATGTGGTTAAAAAAAAGAGTGTTGCAGTACATCCATCGTTAAGAAATGTAGGCATATCCTCAGCCCATTTAGTGAAATAATCAACGGCAACGATGATATAACCATGCCCCCCAACTGAGGTAGCATTACATTGCATAAAGTCAATGCCCCGTTTTGCAAAGGGGTCAACAGCAACAATGGGATGCAGCAGATCAGGGTGGGTACGTGCCTTTTTCTGAAAAACTTGACACAGTGGACATCGTTTGACGGCCTCGATACAATCTTTGAAGATAGAGGGCCAAAAATAACCGACACGTAAGATTTTTTGGGTTGTAGCCATCCCAGAAAGATGACCACCACAAGCTCCAAGATGACAGTCATTCAAAACTCATTCAGCCTCATCGTGGGTTAAACAACGTCGTAGGACAGTATCAATACCACGGCGGTACAAAGTGTCGTTGATGATAAGGTAGCGTTTAGAATGGTGGTGGATACGACAACGTTCGTCACGTGAAATGTATGGATGGAAACGTTGGGTTTGGAGATAGAGAATAATATCTCCATACCAAGGGTCGAATGAGCTAATGAGGAACAGGGATTCGTCGGGAAGAGAATCATTGGGCTCAGTATCCTCATCAATATAAGGAATATCACAGATCAGTTCCGCAAAAACCAACGATTTTTTAGTTTTTGATTTCGCAAACTCAAGATCAAATTCTTGAAGAATAACAATCCATTTGGAATATTTTCCCCCAAGGACTTGATGTGTTAAAATATGGTACATGAGGTTCGAGTCTGCAATGACCGTGGTAGTGCGTAACAGGATGTAATGGAGAAATATCTGGACGGAAATAACTACAGCCAAAGCCAAATTTTCAACATGCAAATATCTGAGCTCGGGACCAGATAGACTCTTGCTCAGATAGTATATCACATGTTTGTCATTGTTAGGATCCTCTTGAACTAACACCATATCAATAGTGGAAGTAAAGGCAGCCAAATAAAGAATATATTCTCGTGCATAACCTGGTGGGTGCAAGAGAGGCGTGTGTGTTAAGGCATGCTTAAGGGCATCGAAAGAGCGTTGAGCAGTGTCATCCCAGATGAAAGGAATGCATTTATGCAACAATCTCATAAATCATTTAGTGAATTCATTGTAATAACAGATGAAACAGCGAAGAAAGTTGTATTTCCCTTGCAAACTTTGTAGTTGGGTTAGATTGTTGGGAGGGGGTAAAGAGAGAATAGCTTTTGCTTTTAAGGGATCCACCCTAATCTCATCTTTGGAGACGAGGAATCTGAGAAGTCAACCTGATTTGGCAGCGAAGATGCATTTGTGAGGGTTCAAACGGATATGGTAAAACCGACATCGAATAAAAATGGCACGTAAGTGACCAATATGGTATCATTGATGAGACAAATGAGCGGGTAAATCATCGAGGTAAGGTTCCACAATATGTTTGATATCGTGGAAAGCATATGACATGGCCCGTTGGAAGGTAGCTCTAACGTTTTTAAGACCAAAAGGTAGCTTCTGATAAGCGAATGTCCCCCAAGGGAAGATGAAGGTTGTTTTATGCTAATCAGTCAGTAGAATATCAATCTGGTTATACCCTGAGAAATCATCCAGGAAAGAAAAAATGACGCGGTCAACGCAATTATCGATGATTTGGTCGATGAAAGGTGTAGGGTAATTTTCTTTGGTACAAGCCTTATTGAGATCCCTATAATCGATGCAAACAAGAACGATCCCTTGTTTCTTAACAACCAGAATGATGTTAGAAACCCATTTTGTCAAGGGGAGAGGATAAATAAAACCAGACTTCAACAGTTTTTCAACTTCTGCCTTTATAGCCACAGTTTTCTTGGGATGAATCAGGCGAAGTTTTTGTCGTACAGATTTAACACCTAGGTAAGTTTTTATCTCATGCACATCGATCGATGGATCAATCCGAATTTCCCCGAAACTCCAAGCGAAGATGTCATAGAATTCTTTGAACAAAGCGGTATAATCTTCCACTTCCTTGAGCGAACAATTGGCACCGAGATGAACATTTTCCACAATACCTTCTTTGATTGAGATGTCGATAGCAATCGTAGAAGAGATGTTTCCCAAATTCCCCTCAAAAGTAGTGTCATGGGTAAGTATGGGACATTGGGAAGAATCAAAAACACCGTCAAGAAACATAGAGTGTATATCTTTCTTAATTTCATCTAAATTTGAATGATCATGGTTATCATCCCAAGGGACCTCTTTGATACTAAGAATTTCCATATTGTATTCGTCTGATGGAAAAATCCATAGGATGTAATCAAAAGTAGAGGATAAGGAATCCAACCAAGATGGAAACAAGTGGTGGATGTCAACAGATGTTGGTCGTTCGGTGAGGGAGAGGCAGATTAGATGGCATCATATGAAGCCTTGGTAGGACTAAGTGGCATAGTGTCACCTAGTGCATAAAATTCTAAAGGACTAGGCACAACCCAGGGATCAGATGATTCGTAAGATTGATATGACATAGTCGATATCATATTGATCGTGGAAATATGTTGCGAGGTGGGAGGAAGTGATGTAGGGAAGGTACCCATAAGTGAAGATTATTTTAGAAGACCTATGCCTACACTTTCGTAAGTGATCTTAGTATCTCCCAAGAAAGGAATGTTGTTGGTTGCGGGAGTGCGGGCGTCAGGGGTACAGTAATCTAACTGATCGATAGTGACAATTTTACCTTGATAGGGGAATTGTACACATCGATGAAGCGACGACAGTCGTGGCATAAAACCAACTTCTTCCTAACAACAAGTTGTAATAGAGGGGAGCATCGACTACCTCTACATCGATAGAGACAGTCTTGCCTCCCAATTGAACAGCTAAGGATTGCAAGAGTCCGTGAGGACAAAAACCTCACCCATCGAATGCTCGTAACATTGTAGGGGATTAATTAAGCGCAGGTGATTTCAACCCTTTCCAACAAGATAACGACATGACACGGATGGAAGCTCCCTCATCTAGTATTTTGTGATGAATGTGTTGGTTATGGACAACAACATCAATCTGAAAAGCAAGCTGGTGAGAAAGTCATGACTTGAAATTATCAAGGTTAAACGTGATATTATTAGACGACTCGGGATTGATCGCTTTGATGGCGGCCAAGAGTGTTCTACGTTGACTTGGACAATGATGTAGAACTTCAAGACCAGACATAGAATATTGTGCTTGAGCCAAATCTTCAAGGATGTTGTAGTTTTGGGAGGCACGTGAACTAGGATTAAACGTTGATTTTCAAATAGTGCTCTAGGGAGGGCATAAAATAGAGTCGAAAGTAGGTTTCTCAATCTGAAGTGGTCTATATTGAGTGTAACGGTGGTGAAAGGTTGATATGATGTAGTACCGTTAGTGACCTTCTCTTTATCAGGTTTAGTCGGCGTGTCATATGTTGTAGTGTGAGTGGTTAAATCAATCCCATTAAACATATAAATATGGGCACTCGATGAGGCTTTCGCACAAGGAGGGTGATTGGGATTTCCCCCTACCAGAGGAGAAGGGGCTTGCGCAACCATGGATTGTTGCTGACGAAAAGGTTGTGTCAACACAGCTAGTTGGGAATTCCCTTTGAAAATTTTTGCAACTTCATCGCGATGAGGACAGTCTCTGGTGTAATGATCATCACCACAAGTGAGATGTGCGGGGAGCATTCGGTAGATGTGCGGAGGGGAGCATTTAGTATCAACTCATACAAAGTACCAGATTAGGAATAAACCAAATCCAGGTACTGAGCGCAAGCAATGGATTCCTCTTCAATGACAACACCACCCATGGTGACATCACGAACAATTAGGGGTAAAAGATATTTAGTAAACCATTCCCCCAATAATTGGTCAGGAATAGTCGCTTTGATCAATCTTCGTCGTCATCTCCACTCATGAATGTGATCAGAGATATGTACGGAGTTAGTTTGACAAAGGGAAGTCAAGAGTTATGTATCAGTCTCGTAACGGATGGGTAATTGAAAATGCGTGAGAAAATCCATTTCCAAGGAGTTGAAATCTTGAAAAGTACCATGTTGGAGTTCAATGTACCATTTGGTTGTTGAGCCCGTAAGTGTGCGTTGGAAAAGACGCAACCGAATAGAATCATCCATAAATGAATTTGATGAACACCATAGATTAAACGTCATAACATGGTTTTTCGGGTCTTCGCCAGGTTTACCATCAAATTTGGGGATGTCAGAAGGTAACTTAGTAGGCATTACCGACTAGAAAGGAAAATGTAGGCCAAAAAGGAAATGTAGTATGGGATCATTTGTCAACTGTGATAAATCTGGTAGATCCAGTGTGGCTAGGAATGGTAGTTGTCAGTTAACCTGAGGATGATACTGGTGTGGCATGGGAACACGAGTAGGGCCATAAACTGGTTGATATGGGTAATTGTAACCAGTAGGCCCTCCCTTATATTGTTGTTGTTGGCCAATGTAAGCAGGATTCAGTTGTTGTTGAGGAACATTCATGAAAGGAGGGAAACCTGGTTGGTTCTAGGGAGGATAAACATTGTATCCCGTGCGAAGATAAGTCATTTTATTAGGCTAAGGTGGATAAACAGTTGGCCCTTGAGGGGGGTAAACAGTTTATCCTTGTGGAGGGAAAAAAGTTGACCCTTGGGGAGGATAAGATTGTTGTCCTTGAGGACCCCAAGTGGGATTCGGGACACCGGAGAAAGGTTGTCCAAAATGTAATCCAGAAGGATTAGGATTTGGTACTCCTCCTTGTAGGTTAGGGTATGATGGCCCTCCTTGATAAGGTTGATGAAATGTACCTCCTTGGGGTGGTCCCCGGGATTGTGAAGGGTTTCCAAAAAAAGAAGGTTGTCCCCCTACCATAGCTTGGGTGACAACTGGGGTTTGACCAATAAAAGGGGGTTGGCCCTCAGTGGGTGTGTAAGGGTGTGTGTCCCCCAGGAGGGACAGGCTCGCTAGACGATGGTTTCCCCCCAGTGAGGATTTGTCTCATAGTTGAGTGTGTGTGAATGGTAGGGTTTTGCATTATGTGATGTACAGGTGTCCCAACAAGATTCTGTGGAACATAAGGAGTTGTAGGTTGCAAAGGTGGTGTGGTAGGGTAACTGTCAAAGTACCTTGTGTATGAGTAGGAATTATGACTCCAGCGTTACTTTGGAATTGTACTGACGTAGTAGCAGGATTGACTACTTGTTCGATGGGATGGTCAATAGTCAGACTAGACGGTCTTGCCTTGGCACTAGCAGAGGTAAGAGGGTCAAGAGGTCGACTAAAATTGAATTGTTCATAAAGATCACGTCCTAATGGACTTCTCCATATGGAAAAAAATAGGTGTTTGTTGCGGATTTACCATGTCAACAGACTAGACAAGGTCGTGTACTCATCATTAAAATTTGGTTGTGTGTGTTCCATATGTGTCTCAGTGTATGGCCTCGACGGCAGACGAGGATAATATTCTTCTATAACGTTACCTAACGAGTCCAATCGAAGAAGGAGTGGCTCGATAGGAACTTGTGACACAGGGTTAATAGGAGGAATGGGATCTTCCTCAACCGTAACCAAGGATCTTTCGAGATTTGCTAACAAAGCAATATCAGCGCTCTCAGCATCTAAACGATTCTCTACCTCTTCATAGTAAAAAAAATTCAGGTGAATTAGGAGGTAAGGGTTCATAGCCTTCCGGAGGCAGCGCTTGCATCCTGCGTGATCTACGAAGACCTTTATCGTCTACAATCTCAATCTTGAAAAACAATTAAGTAAATGAACAGCACTCGCTAAAAATCTAGAAGAACCAACAAGCAAACAATACCTTCTCTCAATGATCGTACCATTTGGTGATGAAATCCAACATCGCATGATCAAATTAAGAAGGGGCTGGGATATGAGCAGGTGGATCAGTTACGTTGGTGACCTACTTAATGGACTTATGCCTTGGTGAAAGCTTCCACACAATAATCGTGGATTTACTCTCCAAGGATCCCGAGTGAGTTTGACCAACATTTGTTCCAGGTACAGCGAAGACTTCCCTTCACCATCACCTTATGTAAGGACCCTAAAGATTATGGATACTAAGGACATGGCCAACTCGTAGTCATCCTCTGGGCAGGTACAGTCGACAGTCCAGTCTGAACGTATGGGCAGGATAACAAGTCTGAAATCCTTCAAGAGAACTGAGGACAAGTGGAGGACAAGTGGACCGGTAGAAATCTATAGGACTCCAAACGGATTTGGAATTCACGAAGCACCGAGACCAAATGATTACAATTGAACCTCAAGAAGAACCCCCAAAATATGATCTTACTACTATGAATGGTTAAGCCTCGGAGGGATAATCTTTGTTGCTCTCACGAACGCGACCTCGTGCGTAACCCCTGTGTGAGAGGGGGATCCCAGCTGTGTTTATACAAAAATTGGATTTACTCTTCCTATCGCAAGATGTTAATTTCTTCTTGAATGCGTTGGAGAGTTATTCTCACAGCCTAATCCAAAGCACTAGTCCTAGTCTCTTGTTGGTGTAAAGAATCTGAAAACAAAAAGTTTCTAGATCCGTTTTTTAATTAGCGTTGATTTTAGTGGTTGTTCTTTACACAGAGGTGAATGAGAGTGAAACTAATGATGTTGTGACTCGAATCCAAAAGAAGTAAAAGAATGATAAGCAAATGTTTCTTTCGATGAACTTGTATTTACAGGAAGGAGAAGAGTTTTCTTTCTTTCACTTCCAAACACAAGAATGCAAAAATTTCATGCAATTTGTTTTCAACGGGAATCCATTTAAGTGTTAAATTATAAAGAAATATTTTCTAGTATCCAAAAACCAATCGTAAAAAGTATCATTTTGTTTGATTATAAATGTGAATTGATTTGTTGAATGCTTCTTATGTCAATAATAAAAAGAATTTTCACTATTGCAACTTTAGACAATGGGAAGCAAGAAACACACAAACAGAAGGCACTCTCACAACACTTAATAAGAGAAAAAAACAAACTAAAGTTTCCAAGAAAGAACACCAAAAACAACAAAACACACGTAAGAAATTCTATGGAAATATATGAAGATCAAAGATCAATTAAAACATTAAGAAATCCCTGAGTTTTCTTGCAACAATTTTTAATCGATCAGATGAACGAAAAAACATCAAAATGAACCCAAAATCTGAAGAAAAAGGGTGCTTTCGCAACAAGGAAATATAATAAAATCCAATCAAAGATCAAAAGGTTTTAAAAGAAGCAAGTTGCAGGTCTGAAAGAAGACAAACTGATAAAACAAGTTCTGAGTTAAAAGGAAATACCCAAGACTCACACCTAGTACAAAGGCAGTCAACAATTTTTCAAGATGAGGAAAAATCGATGCTCTGGCTATAACAGCGCTCCTTAACACACTATAGGGGGGCGTCGATCAGGCAATCAGCGCTTTGGCTGTAACTGGAGAGGGTGCGGGTTTCTGAGAAAAACCCAGAAAATGAAAAACTCAGGAAGTTTGATCAACATTCTTTGTGAGACAACTTCAATAATGACAACAGATGTATAGAAGGATAAATATAGCAAACATGATCTAAATATGAGAAAAAAGAAAAGACAAAACCAATGAAAGAAACCAAAACTAAAAGCTTTGATCCCCAATGGAGTTGCCAATTTGTGTTGTAGGAAAATTACTCTGCGGACAGGTGAATATTTTCTTGGATTCTAGACCCCTACTACCAAGACAGAAAAATGCTAACATTGGACACTAACATTCCTTTAAATGTAGTTAAATTATTCAAAGGGAAAAGAAGAAGAAAGTATGAAGTACCTTTTTATGAGGCTTGTCCTCGCTTAATCCAGGTTGAACTTGATCTCCAAGCTCCTTAATGATATCTGCAATCCAATGGACAGCGAAGAAAACACAGACTTCCTACTCTATCAAGATTAGTTTAAACTAAATGTATCCATAATAGAAAAGTATGTGCAACAATACACAATCTTAAAGGAAATAGGCCAAGAATATATTAATGAGAACGTTACAAGGTACTTACAATCTGTAGATGCAGTTGCAGCAACCTCTCCAAGTCCTCCTTGTCCAACCCCTTGTTCAAAAGATCCACGATCAGAATGACAACACTTTTTGTTGATTATTCTATTCATTTTCACCATGAGAATGCCTCCTTTTATAGGCTTTGAGAGGTTCAACCACCTTAGTTATATTTGGAATAAGTTGAGGATATGACTCCATCAGTTGTGGCATCTCCTTTAGATGCAGCCTAAAGCTTGGATTCGAGTGAAACCAACCCGAATCATCTCTAGTTGTCTTTAGAGATAAAGGGGATTTATTCCCGTGATTTTCTCAACCAATCGACGCTCCCTCAGAACTGGCAACAAAGCGTTGCAATGCTCCCTGCTAGATGGACTGAGAGCATTACTTCTCCCTACATATGAGCAGGGGAGCGTTGATCTTACAAAAGTTCGTTAAGATGACAATTTCTCTAGGCAAAACATGTTGCTTAGTTTTTCAAATGGTGTGGTTTCCCCTTCCAACATGTTCTAGAGGATGTATCAAGTGTTTTCATGGTGTCATTCGCAATGCGACATATGCAGAACAAAAATGTGACATTTATGGCACTTGTGACAAAAGTGCGACACTTGTGATAATGAGAATGTGACATTATCGAAGTGAGAAATTTTGACGTGTAACAGGAACACTTAAGAATCTTTGCTTGTCTTGTCTATATCCATGTTCCCAATGAAAAAAGGAAGAAGTTGGAACCCTCATGAAAGAATGGCTTATTCGTTGGATATAGTGAGACATCAAAAGCTTACAGAATCTATGTCCCAAGTCAACAGAAGGTTGAAATGAGTAGGGACGTAACTTTTGATGAGAAGTTTTCCTTCAAGAAATCTATAGAAGATTCCATGGACTCAAATGATGAAGAAGAACATGAATATCCCAAGGAAGAAATTACATGTTCCCCATAACATCTCAATGAAAAACCAGACCAACCACTTGAACCTGTAGAACCAGTTGTTGCACCCAAGAACAAAAAATGATCGTCATGGCTAGAATTCACATTACAAGAAGCAGAAAGACATAAAGCTCCCAGTGGCACCTTCAGGAAAAACAAGAAGCCCAAAAGAATCTCTAGTTATGTGGCATTCATTACAAGTCTTGTTAATACAGAACCTTCCACATTTGAAGAAGTAGTCAAGGAGAAAGAATGGAAGGAACCTCCTTGTCCAACCCCTTGCTCGAAAGAATGGAAAGAAGCAGTCACTTCAAAGTGGGTTTACAAGATAAAGCATGCAATAGATGGGAGTATTGATAAATACAAGGCAAGATTTGTGGTTAGAGGGTTCTCCCAGCAAGAGGGAGAAGACTATGATGAGATGTTTGATCCAATTTCCAGATATACCTCTATTAGATCCATCATATCTCTTGCGACTTCCATGGGTTGGAGTTTGCATCAGATGGATGTAAAGACCACTTTTCTCAATGGAGTAGTTGAGGAAGAAGTATACATAGAGAAACCTCAAGGTTTTGAAGTACACCCTAGAGAAACCCATGTATGTAGATTAAATAAGTCCTTGTATGGACTCAAGAAAGCTCCAAGATCTTGGTATGCATGAATTGGCAGTTACTTGACAAGACTTGGATTTTCCAAGAGCTATGTTGATCCAAACATTTATTACAAGGTTGTGAATGATGCACTTGTGATCCTAGTACTATATGTTGATGATTTGTTTCTAACAGGTGCAGATCCTCTCATTATTCAGTGTAAGAGGGAGCTAGCCTCTGAATTCGATATGAAGGATCTTGGTCTCATGCATTATTATTTGGGACTAGAAGTATGGCAGAAGCATGGGGAAATATTCCTAGGGAAAGGGAAGTATGTTGTAAAAATCCTTCAGAAGTTTGAGATGATGGATTACAAATCCATGGAAACTCCCATGGTGACAGATCTGAGGAAGTTGAGAGACTATGATTATGATCCAGTAGATTCATCCCTGTACCGGCAGTTGATTGGCTCATTGATGTATTTGGTTAATACCTGGCCATAAATTTGCTTTGTTGTAAATATGTTGATCAAGTTCCAGGTGGAACCTAGACATGAGCATTGGATAGCTGCAAAGCACATTTTGAGATATCTTCGTGGAACGCTAAATTATGGTTTGAGATATGTCTCAAACAATGACGTACAACTAGATGGATTTATTGATTCGGATTGGGCAGCGAGAGCATATGATAGAAAGACTACTTCCGGTATATGTTTCAGTTTGGGATCTGCTATGATATCATGGGCTCACAAGAAAAAAAAGTTTGTTGCACTCAACACTACAGAAGTAGAGTATATTGCAGCTTGTGATGCTTGTATAGAAGCAGTATGGATCTGTAAGTTGGTTTCTGGACTATTTGATCAGGTGCTTGATTCGACTGTGATACATTGTGATAATCAGAGTTGTGTGAAGCTTTCAGAGAACCATGTGTTCCATGACAAGTCGAAGCACATTGAGATCAAGTACTATTTTCTCTGTGATAAAGTCCAGAAGGGAGAAGTGATTCTCTAGTACATCTCCACCAATGAGCAGACAACTGATATTTTAACAAAGCCTCTGTCCAAGATAAAGTTTGCATACTTGAGGGACAATCTAGGACTCGTGGAGATTTCCCCCTTGGTTGAAAGGGAGGAGATGACTTCCTTGATTGGGAGGGAGTGTTGACATATGGAATCATGGGTAGTCAGTGTGCTGGTGGACAGACATTATCCATGTGGAGAATGGTTCATCTTGATAGATTGTTGATTTATATCATGCTAGTACAGCTTAGATATGATGCTTCAGCATCATGCTATCACAGTTTAGATATGGTACAGATGTATTGAGACGCATCATGCTAGTACATCTTAGATATGATGCATTAGCATTGTAATATCCCTAAGGCCAAACCCAATTGTAAATGTAAATGCAAATGTACTTAAGTTGGTGAGTTGTATGACATCATTTTATATGCACATTTCATGGTATAGTGCGTGCATGTATTGCGCAGTAAAAGGAGGAAGTGTGCACATTCTTGGATACCGCATGCAGCAACTTGAGTGCGCGCGATTGTGAGGCCAGCGAGCCTTTTTGTATATGCTATGTTTTATAGGCTGGTGAGTCAGTTATTATAAGCTAGGATGCTTATGTTTTGATTAGGCCGGAGAGCCTAGATGTTAAAGGACAGTGCGCATGTTTTTGTACATGTCTCATAATTAATATAAATACATTGTTGTGCACAGACCGACCACGATAAAAGAGATGGGAGACTAAACTCCACTAGTTAGGGAAAGGGAGGGCCACAAGTTAAGGAAAATGGCTAAGTTAGGGATCCTAAGCCAAAAAGAAATATTATATTAATATTTCTTAAATCATAAAGTATGGATAATCATTTTATCCTAAGTTCTAAAGTTGGGGACAAGTGGTCCAAAGTAGCTCCCAACATGACAAGTGTCAAGTTGGGGACATGCATACATATTGTGGGAACTTAGTTCATTTTCGATCATCTTTTCCATCATCTTTTCCATCATTCAGCCAGGCAGTCAATCATCCATGAGTATTCACACCCATTGAGCTATCATTGGTATCTCATGACTGTACCTGAACCCGTATCCATAGCCATTTTGTGTTGGTGTGTCTGGTTAGCTTGGGAGTTGGACTGAAGAAGCGGGTTGTCGAGCCTATGAGAAATTCTCTCAGTGAGAGAATTGTTGGGGATTGATTTCCTGAAGGTGCTAAACTACAGCTACAGTGCTCTGAGACTTCCTGTTCAGTCTGTTGCTGAAGCCCAGAAAGGAAGTGGGGCAGCCGAAGGACTGTTGAGCAGAGAAGGGGCACACTTCCTGGGTGGGACAGGCATGTGGGGATTGAGAGACTGTAGGCTATTAGTTGAGTGAGCACCTGTGACGGAGTCTTTCTTGTTGTCCATGAGCCTTTAGCCTAGTTAGGAATCCCTTTACCCGAGTGGAGTTTAGTCCCAGCTCGAGGGTGACTCACTGTTGAGAGTGATGAACAGTGTGGTCTAAGGCTGGAAGGTTCGTAGAAGGTCTGCACGCAGTTGGTGATATTCTCACAAAGATAAGTGTCAATTGTGTGATAAATTTATATGTTGCATGTCTATGTTACTGTTATTTCAGTGTGAATCCATGCATTTACGAAATGTATTTGTTTGTTTACGTTTTACGTGTAAATCTTCCACAAGTGTTTTGTGTGCATATGTTTTAATTGCGTGCAGTTAGAAAACTTTATGTGGCATAGCTCAGTTGGTTGTTGGGTGTGTTACAGTATGTTCCGTAGAAAGAACAAGAGAGTTCTTTGGCGTAACGTGGCCCGGCAGGGATGGTTGGGGACATTACAAATTGGTATCAGAGCTACAATTTTAAACATTGAGCCTAGATGGGCCGAACAAGTTAAGTTGAAGTGAAATTTCACAGAGGATTCATTTCGAAGTGGCCAAATTTTTGAGTTGCAGAGTGTCCAGCTTCAATATGGTACAAAAATTGGGAAAAAAACCCAATTTCGATTGATAAATTCATGGGAAAAATGATAAATTCATCCATGTGGTAAGATATTATTGATTTAATATCTGTTCTAGCAAATTCGAACCTGGAATTGGTCGAATTTGAAGTTACAGTGAAGCCATGACAGTTGGAGCGAGATTAATAAATAAAATTTTCAATTCGTGAATCGATTTTGGGGAAATTCATTCAAGAAATGTCAACCCACAACGATTTGTTGTTGCAGAGGTTGAATTGGTGTTTTCGGGGTGAAATTGAACGAATTTCGTGGTTGCAGCATGTCTATGGTAAATTGGGAAAAGTTAGGAAAAAGCCCCAATTTCTGCAGCAGAATTCACAAGGATTTGATGTGCATAAAAGTGAATGTGCACAGGTGGGCGCACTAAAAATGCATGATGTGCAATGGAAAGCTTGTGATAGGTAAAATTCGGCACTGTGCGGCAAAATATTGGCATGCTGGTGCACGCGCTAAATTTCGGTACCGCGCAGAAAAATAGTGGTTTTATGGTGCACGCACTAAATTTTGGCGCCGCGGGGGAAAATGTTGGTGTGCGGGTGCGCGCGCTAAATTTGGCTTTGCACAATGTGCATACACATAATAAGTTTGTGGGGTGTGAACATTCATAATAATGGCGCGCGTGGTGTGCGCAGTATTGACACAACGCAGTGGAGTTTGGTAGTTGTGTGCGTAATGTGAGTATATGTTGTCGCGCGACAGTTTAGTTAGTGGTGCGCGCAGAGTTTTAATGCGCGGTGGAGATGTACTAAACTCTGGCATGGTGCAGCGCATCGAGTGAAATGTGCGCAGAATATCTACGCGCGGTACAAAAACTGTGCGCGGTGGATATCAGCGCGCAGTACAAAAACTGTGCGTGGTGGATATTGGCACGTGACATAAAAGTAGTGCACGCAAGTTAGTGGCGCGACATAAAAGTAGTGCGCGCAAGTTAGTGGCCCGACAGAGAAGTGATACACATTGGTTTTAAAGTGCGCAAAGCATGATTTCCCTTGTGTTGTTGCTACGCATGGTAAATATGGGTTTACAGGTTGAAATTTGTGTGTGCGAAGTCGTTTGGAAGGTGAATAACAGCAGAAAACCAGTGATTTTCTGCGACGTTTTATATCATTTGAATGTCATCTTTTTGCAGCGCATTTTTTAGGGCCTTAAGAGCGTTTTTAGCAACTCAAAAACCATGAGACAAAGGTGTACTGAAGGTACACCTTTGTCTTTGCATCTCAAATGAAAGAACTCGGAGAGATCTTTCTTATAGTGTAAATCGTTCGTCAAACAGAGCTTTATGATAAAGTTACAACTTAAATAGTGGAGGGTAAATTATAAGACCTAGCTAGCTTCAAATAGCCATAACTTTCTGCTCCGAAATCGGATTGAGGCGCAAGAGTAGTGAATGGAAATCTATTGAACCATAGAAGGCAGCACCAAAGTTGAATTAAATTTCGGGGCATGTTAAAGGTGTTTAACATGGAAAATAAGGTACCTGTAACATTCCAGACCAAAAACACAAATTGGCCTAGAACTTCAGCAAGTTGTAACTAGCAGCCCAGAACCTAGAATGAGGTGAAACTTGGACAGAATGTCCATAATATATTTATGTAGAAACCCAATTGAGATCATATGAAAATTTCAATGGAGTAGGTGAAAAATTGCATATTTACAGCGCACAGTTGCGCCAAGTTGAAAAATGAATAGAAAAATTAAAGGGAAATTTTCAAATGACCATAACTTTCTTCTCCAGACTCGGAATTGAGCATGTGAGTAGGCGTTGGAAAGATCTTGAACAATGGAATCTAATTATCCACCTAGAAAATTGATTTGGGCATTCAATTTTTAAGGAAATCAGAAGAAATGATTCTGATATATTATTGAACCAAAATGGTTCATATTTTCATGAAATTGTTGAATCAGTTAGCCTGACAAAGTTTTGTTGGTTGCACATTTTGCAGAGTTAACAACAAATAGATCATATCAAGATCATATTAGATTCCATATGAATGGAAGAGGCATAGGGGACTTATAGTCGACAAGATGAGATCAAAGGGATGGATGTCCATTTGGGCATTGAAGGAACAAACTCCAATGGACATGGAGAAGGAAGAGATGAAAACGTGAATATGGAAAAGACCATTAAAAATTTGCAGAAGGATATCCAAAGCCATAAAGATGATAATGAGAGGCTTATGAAAGCCAAGGAGTAGCAGGATGACTTCAACATGAAGTTATTGGAGAGCTTGAACAGAATAGAAAAGAAATTGGATAAGGAGAGTGGCTCAACCAAGTCAGAAAATCACAGGTCTCATGATGCGAAAAGAAAAGAAAGAAGTGTTAGAAAACATCACCACCACTCCCCGAGGAATTCCAATAAGAGATCACACAGCAGCTCAAGTCTATCCCCTATCAGAAAGCATGAGAGGTCTGGGGTGGATGAATTGCGAGAAGAAATGAACAAAATCAAACCTCCCACATTTGATGGTGACCACAAAAAGGATGAAAATGCAGAAACATGGATGCTAGGCATGAGAAATTATTTTCAATTGCATAATTCTTCTCATGCAGAAGGTAGAATTGTCATCTATCAACTCAAGGGAAAGGCATCCATGTGGTGGGATTAGCTTGTGCAGGTGTAGCACATTAAAGAGAAAAGTGTCACTTGGAGGGAATTCAAGAAGTATTTTGAGAAGAAATACTTGACTAAAAGATACTATGACAAGAAAATGAAAGAGTTCTTCGAACTCAAGCTGGGGAGTATGACCATTGATGAATATGAGAGAAGGTTTCTAGAACTTCTAAAGTATGTCTCTTTCATCGAGGATGAGACAGTTAAGATTCAAAGGTATTTGAGTGGATTGTCATCATTCATTAGTGACAAAATACAGTATAATGATCCCAAAACATTGGAAGAGACCATAAGGGGGGTTAAATTCCTATATGATCAACAGAAAGCAAGGCCAAATTTCCAAAAAGCTTGGGAAGACAAAAAGAAATTCAAGATGGATCAGTGGTAGAAGGGATCTAATCCGCCATTCTTCAGAAATAATCCACAGGGACAGCAAGCTCCTAGAGAGTCCAAAACAATTGAAACAGGGGGTCAAAGGCCAAGGCATCCACCTATTCAATGTTGAGGTTGTAAAGGAGATCACATGTACAAAGATTGTCCTCGCAGAGGTGAAAAAGGGAGAACTGTTCACAATCTACAGCAAGCTGAAACAGTGGAGGACATGAGAAGAAATGTACCAAGGATCTATGTTGTTCGACAACACAGGTATTCCAACAGAGGACGAACACCTTCAATAACCACTCACATAACCAAATCAAATATCAACACATCGATGTTTTCATGTGGTAAAACCCCTACGGGGAAACATCTGCGGCCCCAGCCAACACGGCCACTTGGAGCAATTTATTAATGCAAAGAAAAATATTACAGAGAGATTTTACAAGAGAGTTTATCACAATTGATCATCGGCAAATGACCCTCCATGCTCTTTAAATAGAGATCATGGACCAATCAGGTGTTAAGAAACCATAAGCTAAAAGTGCATGTCCATGAGAAGAAGAAGAAATAGTAGAATCAATACTGATGTTGTGCTTCTTCATTGTTGCTTCTAAAGCAGCCATCTTCTTGAAGCATTTGGACTCATCATGACCATCTTTATCACAAAAGTTGCAATGTTTGTTAGTATTCTTATTTTTATATTTTTCTCCTTTGTCACCATTATGATCTGAAGCTGTCTGAGTGGGTTTGGTACCCTTATATTTTTTTTGTTGTAGCGAGGATGTTGCTTCTTGGGATACTTGGGTTTATTTGTTTGCTGGGCAACTAAGGCTTTGTTAGAGGTACCTGCAGTGTTGATCACTCCAAGTTGTATAAGCTTATCTTCCTCTCTAATCAAAAAAACACAAAAAGACTCAAGAGTGGGTTTTTCATAAGCTTTCCCTAGAGCCTCTCTCATGTCATAAAATGTAGATACAAACACAGAATATGCACTACCTAGCTTAGAAAGAATAAGATAGATGCAACGCTCTTCCTCCATTTTTATCTTACATTCTTCACATAAAATTCTGAGTGTTTTAAACTTAGATAAATAGTCTCCAAGGCAAGAAAAATCACTCGGACTCAAGGTCAATATTTGATTTTGTTACTGTTGTGCTCGAATAATGTTGAATTTACCAAACACAAATTCAATCTTGTCCCAAGCTTCTTCGGGGTCATCAATTTCTTGAAGGTGGTACCTTAAATTAGGAGAGATGGACATTCGGATTAGTCCTCGTGCTTCGTCATTCCTATTATCCCACTTGGCTTTCTTATCATCATTAGTGGGTACTTTTTCCTTTCCTAAGGTAATCCAGTACAAACCTTTGTTTCTTAATAAATCTTCCATACGAGATTTCCATTGGAAGTAGTTGTTGCTGGTAAGCAAGACATTACTTGTAGAAGCCATATTAAATATGCCGATAATATGGACTTAAAAACTGAAACTGATGATCTGGATGGAAAGAGCTCGAAAAATTGTGCGGTTTAAAAAAAAACGGTACTGAAAACAGGCTTCCGATGTGAGAGTTATTCCCTTTTTAAAAAAGGCATAAACAGTAACCAACTGACCACGTGATAGTGTAAGTTGCTTTATGAAGTGACCCACTTTTATAAAGAGAAGTGGGGATCACTTTTACAATGAAGTTACTTTATAACAGAAAAATCTATATGCAAAATAAACAACTCTAAACTAAAATATTAAAGCTACTTATAGTGATTCACTTTTATACTTGAAGTGAAATACACTTTACAATTTTAGCATGAACTTTTTCAAAAAGGTAACAAAAGAGACACTTGAAGGAGTTTAGCTCTTACTTAATAAGGCAAGTTTTAACCAAATGGTCTAACAAAACATATTGTAATGTTTAGAAGGAGGATTGGGGGTGTTTTTGTGGAAGACGGTCTTGGAGAGCGTGCTAAAAAAAACTCTTTTTATACAAGAAAAAAAATTCACTTCTCAATGACAACAAGGGTTAGATCTCGGTTAGCTTACCCGGAAGATGCACATTTTCCTATTTGTTTCTGATTTTTCGAGTTCGCACAGGACGCGGGGAAAAGAGCATACGCAGATCTTAAAAGAGTAGCAACCCGGAAATAAAAAAATACAAACCAAAATAAAATCAAAATAAAACTTTGCAGAAATTTTAAAAATGTGTATTCAGGCTTTATACCTCCGGATCTGACTGTAATGGTTGTATCTTGGGCAAACGGAAACCTTCTCGAGTGAAACGAAAAGTGTTCCTGAATGAAACGAGTGCTCTGAACGCAATGGAACAGTCCTCTCAACCCAGAAATGTACGAAAATGCCAGAAAATGGAGATGAGGCAACTCGGTTTCACGATCTCGATCTACAACAGGAGCAGGTCTTCAAACAGGCTCTGATACCATGTTCGACAACACAGGTATTCCAACAGAGGACGAACACCTTCAGTAACCACTCACATAACCAGATCAAAGATCAACACATTGATGTTTTCATGTGGTAAAAACCCTACGGAGAAACATCCACGGCCCCAGCCAATGCGGCCACTTGGAGCAGTTTATTAATGCAAAGAAAAAGATTACAAAGAGATTTTACAAGAGAGGTTCTCACAATCGATCATCGGCAAATGACCCTCCATGCTCTTTAAATAGATATCATGGACCAATCGGGTGTTAAGCCACAGATCAATGGTCGTTAAGATCGAGGAGAGTATGAACCGTCGGATCACTCTATGTTGGGAACATATCGTGACTGTCGAATTTCCTAACTACAAATGCATACTAAAGAAACACACTAAGAAAGACACTTTTACCTAATGACATATTAGACCAAGTAGATCTTAACTAACTCCTAAGTGTCTAAATATCCTAACATATGCAGCCCTAGACAACAAGCAAGCAGAATATCAGTCACATATGATTGAGGTGGAAGATATGATCAACAACCAAACCATTGTTATTTTAATTGATTCAAGAGCTAGTCATAATTATATAGATCCTAAGATGGTGAAAAGTTTGCATTTGCCAAGAAGCAAGCATGGGAAATCTTGGTTGGTGCAGCTAGCTACAGGAGCCAAAAGAAAATTTAATGAGATGGTTATGTCATGCCTCCTGGACATGAATGGACTGAACATCAAGGCAAATTTGAACATCTTACCATTATGTTCCTATGACTGTCTAATTGGGATGGATTGGTTGGACCAACATCATGCTCTTCTAGACTATCATAACAAAGCATTTACTTGCTTGGATGAGGAAGGGAAACTAAGGAGAGTGCAGGAAATTCCCAGGGAAGTAACCATCAGAGAGATTTCAGCATTGCAGCTGAAGAAATGTTACAGGAAAGGATGTCAAATATTTGCATCACATATGGAAGAGACACCTAAAGATAAAGTGTCAAATTTGGAAGATCATGCAGTCTTGGAAGAATTTGAAGATGTGTTCAAGAAGGTACCAAGACTACCCCCAAAGAGAGATATTGAGTTATCTATAAATTTAATGCTTGGAGCAGCTCCAGTGTCAAAGACTCCTTACAGAATGAGTACACCAGAGCTGAAGGAGTTGCAAATGCAACTTGAAGAGCTTATGAAGAAGGGGTATATACGCTCAAGTGTGTCACATTGGGGTGCCTCGGTCTTGTTCATGAAGAAGAAAGATGGAACCTTAACATTGTACATTGATTTCAGACATTTGAATAAAGTGACTATTAAGAACAAGTATCCTCTGCCAAGGATTGATGATCTTTTTGATCAAATGAATGGTGCAAAGATATTTTCAAAGATAGATCTCAGGTCATGATACCATCAAGTAAGGATTAAGGAGGAAGATATCAGCAAGACCGCCTCCAGAACAAAGTATGGTCATTATGAGTTCACAGTGGTGCCATTTGGGTTGTCAAATGCACCAGTTGTTTTCATGTGCTTAATGAATGGTGTTTTTCGAGAATATTTAGACAAGTTTATCATTGCCTTTTTGGATGACATTCTTATATACTCTAATTCAGAAGAAGAGCATGAGCATCATTTGAGAATGGTGTTGCAAGTATTAAGGGAGCATCATTTGAGAATGGTGTTGCAAGTATTAAGGGAGCATCATTTGAGAATGGTGTTGCAAGTATTAAGGGAGCATCAGTTGTATGCCAAGTTGAGCAAATGCTCATTTTATCAAAAAAAAATTCATTATTTGGGGCACATCATTTCAAAAGAAGGGATAGCAATGGATCCTGAGAAGATAGAAGACATTAGAGAATGGTCAGCGCCAAATAATGTGACAGAGGTAAGATCATTCATGGGTCTTGCAGGCTACTACAAGAGATTTATTGAAGGATTCTCAAAGATTGCACACCCAATCACTTCATTGCAAAGAAAGGGTGTGAAGTTTCAGTGGACATTGAATTGTGAAAAGAGTTTCCAACACTTGAAACAGTTACTAACAAGTGCTCCAATACTAAGGATTGTAGACCCAAATGAAGACTTCATTGTATGCACAGATGCATGTAAAGAGGGACTTGGCGGAGTCCTCAGTCAAAATGGGTTTGTTATATGTTATGAATCAAGGAAGTTAAAGGATCATGAAAGACACTATGTCACTCATGATTTGGAGTTGACAGCCATAGTGCATGCTTTGAGGAAATGGAGACACTACTTCATGGAGAAAAGGTTTGAGCTAAGAACAGACCATAATGGTCTTAAATATTTATTTGATCAACCAACTCTAAATGCTAGGCAAAGCAGATAATTAGAATTTTTAAGTGAGTATGAATTTGATATAAAGCATATCAAGGAAAAAGAGAACAAAGTGGTTGATGCACTCAGCAGAAAAGTGCATGAAATGCATGCTATAGCCATTAGCATGTACCAATCATATTTGAAAGACAGAATTACAAAGGCTGCCAAATTAGATTTGCATTACAAGGAATTAGTGACAAAATTACAGCAAGGTATTTTGCAGCAGAAAATTGAGGAATACAAGCTAAATAATAATGAAATTCTCATATACAGAGGCAAAGTTTATGTATCAAATTCTAATGAATTGAAAAATCTGATATTGAGTGAAATGCATAATGTGCCTTATGTTGGGCACCTAGGATATCAGAAAACTATTGCAGTTGTCAAGAGCCAATATTATTGGTCAGGCATGAAGAAAGAGGGTGTTGATTTTATTGCCAGATGTTTGGAATGTCAAAAGGTAAAGGCTGAGTATAGACACCCAGCTGGTTTGCTACAGCCATTACCCATTCCTGAGTGGAAATGGGAAGTTGTAACAATGGATTTCATTACCAAACTGCCCATAACAAACAAGCAACATGATTATATCATGGTGGTGGTGGATAAGCTTACTAAAGCTACCCATTTTATTCCAGTTAAGCTCACTCACAAGGCAGCAAACATTTTGATGTTTATATGAGAGAAATTGTTAGATTACATAGCATACCCAAGACAATTGTGTCTGACAGAGATCCAAAATTTACCTCAAAATTTTGGAAAGGATTATTTAATGGATTTGGAACAAATTTGAATTTCAATACAGCTTATCATCCAGAATCAGATGGACAAACAGAAAGGGTGAATCAAGTGATTGAGGATATGTTGAGAATGTGTGTGATGGACAAACCATCAAAATGGGAAGACTACCTACACTTAGTAGAGTTTGTTTATAACAATGGGTACCAAGCATCTCTAAAGATGAGCCCATTTGAAGCACTTTATGGCAGAAAGTGCAACACACCAGTAAGTTGGGATAACTCAGCAGACAAAGTAGTGGTTGGACCAGATTTGCTCAGGGAAATGGAGGAGAAAATGATAAAAATAAAGCAAAGTTTAAAGGATGTCCAAGATAGGCAGAAAAGCTATGTTGATAAGGGCAAAACTCACAGGGAATTTAATGTGGGAGACCATGTATTCTTGAAAGTGAAGGCCAACAGAAGTTCCCTAAAGTTGGGAAATTGTTCGAAGTTGGCAGCTTGCTATTGTGGGTCGTTTGAAATCCTAGAGAGGATTGGTCCAGTTGCTTATATGATTGCATTTCCTGCATCTATGGCTGTTCATAATCTATTCCATGTATCATTCCTAAAGAAATATATACCTAATGCTAATCATGTTATTGATTGGAATGTGATTCAGGTGGAGCAAGAAGACGCTTTTCAAGTGCATCTGGTACGCATTCTGGACCGGAAAATCAAACAGCTTCGAAACCGAACCATAAGGCTTGTAAAGGTCCAATGGACCTGGTGCGGTCCTGAGGACGCTACTTGGGTGCATGAGGATGCAATGCAGGTAGAATACCCGCATCTTTTTGAGGATTTTTGAAATTCTGTTGTACATGGGTACATGATGCACTGAGGACAGTGCATAAATAAGGGGAGGGGATTGTAATATCCCTACAGCCGAACCCAATTGTAAATGTAAATGCAAATGTGCTTAAGCTGGTGAGTTGTATGACATCATTTTATATGCACATTGCATGGTATAGTGCGCGCATGTACTGCGCAGTAAAAGGAGGAAGTGTGCACATTCCTGGATACCGCGTGCAGCAACTTGAGTGTGCGCGATTGTGAGGCCAGCGAGCCTTTTTGTATATGCTATGTTTTATAGGCTGGTGAGCCAGTTATTATAAGCTAGGATGATTATGTTTTGATTAGGCCGGAGAGCCTAGATGTTAAAGGCCAATGCACCTGTTTTTGTACATGTCTCATAATTAATATAAATACATCGTTGCGCGCAGATCGACCACGATAAAAGAGATGGGGGACTAAACTCCACTAGTTAGGGAAAGGGAGGGCCAAAAGTTAAGGAAAAGGACTAAGCTAGGGAGCTTAAGCCAAAAAGAAATATTATGTTAATTTTCTTAAATCATAAAGTATGGATAATCATTTTATCCTAAGTTCTAAAGTTGGGGACAAGTGGGCTAAAGTAGCTCCCAACATGACAAGTGTCAATTTGGGGACATTCATACATATTATGGGAACTTAGTTCATTTCCATCATCTTTTCCATCATTCCTTCCATCATTCAGCCAGGCAGTCAATCATCCATGAGTATTCACACCCATTGAGCTATCCTTGGTATCTCATGATTGTACCTGAACCCGTATCCATAGCCATTTTGTGTTGGTGTGTCTGGTTAGCTTGGGATTTGGACTGAAGAAGCGGGTTGTCAGGCCCGTGAGCAATTCTCTGGGTGAGAGAATTGTTGGGGATTGATTTCCTGAAGGTGCTGAACTATAGCTACAGTGCTCTGAGACTTCTTGTCCAGCCTGTTGCTAAAGCCCGAAAAGGAAGTGGGGCAGCCGAAGGACTATTGAGCAGAGAAAGGGCACACTTCCTGGGTGGAACAGGCATGTGGGGAATGAGAGATTGTAGGTTATTAGTTGAGTGAGCACCTGTAACGGAGTCTTTCCTGTTGTCCATGAGTCTTTAGCCTAGTTAGGAATCTCTTTACCCGGGTGGAGTTTAGTCCCAACTCGGGGGTGACTCACTGTTGAGAGTGATGAACAGTGTGGTCTAAGGCTGGGAGGTTCGTGGAAGGTCTGCACGCAGTTGGTGATATTCTCACAAAGATAAGTGTCAATTGTGTGATAAATTTATATGTTGCATGTCTATGTTACTGTTATTTCAGTGTGAATCCATGCATTTACGAAATGTATTTGTCTGTTTATGTTTTACATGTAAAGCTTCCGCAAGTGTTCTGTCTGCATATGTTTTAATTGCATGCAATTAGAAAAATTTAAGTGGCATAGCTCAGTTGGTTGTTGGGTGTGTTACAGTATGTTCCGCAGAGAGAACAAAATAGTTCTCTGGCATAGCGTGGCCCGGCATGGATGGTCGGGGACGTTACAAGCATCATGCTAGTACAGCTTAGAGATGATGCATATGTTTGAGTCGCATCATGCTAGTACAACTTAGATATGATGTAGTAGCATCATGCTAGTACAACTTAGAGATGATGTAGTGGACTCGCATCATGCCAGTACAGCTTAGAGATGGTGCATTGACACCATGCTAGTACGGCTTAGAGATGATGTAGATGATACTTCACATCATGCCAATACAGCTTAGATATGATGCATCTGCATCATGTTAGTACGGCTTAGAGATAATACAGTGGAGAGAATGGTTCAACATATGTTGGGACAATCATTCTTCTAGGACATGTCTGGATTAGAAGAATGGTCCTTGTATCACTCTTTTGAGTGAGTGACATATGCGATACACTCTATTGTGAGTGCGCTAAGTCTAGCACATGACTTATTCAGCATCATGTCTGATTACTCAGATGGAGTATGGCCTCAAGAGATGATGCAGTCGATGATATGATCTGATGCCAGGAGACTATTGTATTGCATGGTGATAGCTTGTGTAGGCATTAGTTGATTGCAGTGGAGATTGTGGGTCTTTGGACAATAGTTATGTGTTATTGTGGTGGATGTATTCCACTAGTAATGACTGAGTGTCGCTAGATAGTAGTTGTGCACTACTAGGAGTGGTTGTATACTACTGGATAGCAGTTGTGTACTGTTATGGATCAACACTATTGTGATATATTGGATGGCATTGTAGTAACTGTGTACTACTATTGGATTGCCATGGAGACTACCAGTAGTGTTGAAGGTGTTTCCTAGGCTAATGTGCAACCAATAGTGTGTTGATTTTTCAATAAGCTAGGTTAAGCATGAAGTTCATTCCATTTTTATCATTTAACCATAACCATAAATGTTGCAGCAACCAATAACACAAGAAGAAACACCATGCACAAGAACACAAGAAGTATCCTGGGAAACCCTTCTCAACAAGGGAAGAAAACCCAGCCAAATCCTTTGCTATATTCCTCAAGAGAAAGACCTCCACCACCAAGATAAACCCTAGCACACAAGAGGGTGCTCAAACCCTAGAACTCTAGCGCCCAAGAGAGGTGTGCACCTTTTCCAAAGAAGTGTACTTGCTGAAATTTCCAAACTCACATGAAGATATATTTCCTCAATGGGGAATTTACCTTTACTTATACTAACCTAATCCTGTCAACAGAAGTGTCTATTGGCACAATAGGGTCGACCTCACTTAGCTTATAATATAATTAATATTAACCAAATTAATTATCTTTTACATTAATTACCAGCCACATTAAGGTAGGGCCGACATGTACCCTTTACATTACAATTAGGGTTACAGGTAGGTCTGACTCTTGTACAATATAGCAAAGGATCTGATACACCCACTAGTGCTCATCCACTAGGGGCACATCCATAGGGATGTCCCTATCTTTGGCTCACTGCATTACACAGGAGAACCAGATCTTCACATGTTCACCTGTGCTCGTCCACAGGCACGTCCACTCTACAAATCTTCTTTCCCATTGCCTCACACAGAAGAATCATCTGGAGTTTTCTCGTCAACTCTGTTGCTCAGAGGAGGCTAATACATCATGTTCATTATTGTTCACATGACGATGCACCCAGCGCTTTGGGATTTCACACGTTCACCTTGTGCTCAGCCACAGGCACGTCTAACTCGACAGATCATCTTTCCCACTCGATAATCATCTGGAGTTCTTCTCAACTCTCTGAATGGAGGAGGTCATCTCTACATTCCAACTCTGTCTCAGGCAGGAACCACATACCCTTCTTTAGGGGATTTCTCTCAAGTTTGTAAGCTGAGAGAAAGACTCACATAGCTGCAATGATCCACATCTCACATGTTTGTAAGCTGGAGAATGTCTCACATAGTTGCAATCATCAACATAGTGTTGGAGGTGATTGCCAACTAGATGGATAGTGATATCAACATAGTGTTGGAGGTGATTGCCAACTAGATGGATAGTGATGACGATGCTCGTGACTTGATCTGCGCGATCATGAGATACCCTTTGTGGCTATGATGATGATGCTTGTAGAATGGTCTGCAAGACTATGTGATCCTTGCCCATGCCATATGAAATGGATGGATGTGTTTGAGACGATTTACAGTTAATACCTCCCTAGCTAGGAGGGAGTGTTGATATTATGGTAGTTGCAGGAGGTATTAACCTCCATGTGTAGCCTTTGGCTAGAATAGAATATTCTGAAAGCAAGCAAAACCCTAAAGAGAAGTGTAGAAACCCTAGAAGACAAGTCGACTCAGTAAAAGAATTAATATTAAAGTATTACCCTCCAAAAAGAGAAGTCGACCTAGATAGGTGACAAGGAGCACTATAAATAAAGGGCGCTTGAGCTCATTTGTACACACTCACCTCACTCACTCTCTCAAGTGTAGCGCAAGTTTGGAGCTACAGCTGCAAGAATGGAAAGAGGATCTTCTGGGGTGATTCTTGGTCTCTCTCTCTAGCGTTATCTAACCTAAGATATGCGCCCTACCTTCTAGTATCTCTTGGTGGTATTCTTGGTGATGGTATTCTGATATTCTTGGTGGTATTCTTGGTAAGTGCAGCTACAACTGCTGCAGTTGAGTATTGTTCTTGTTCTGTGGTTTTGGGACTTTCTATCTCGTGCACTATATTTGGAGAAAGGTGCGCTCTCTTGATCATCTGTTGGTTCTAGTGTTGCTTCTGGAATCATTCTATCTGTCAAAGGTTAAGGTGCTCGAGGATGGTTGCGTGCCTAGGGTTGGGTGACAATATTGTGATATTGTCTAAGGTAAAACGAGCACATCAATATTTTAACAAAATACCCCTTTCTCAATAAATCCCTACTCGTTCCCCGGGACGGGTGACACATGGGCCACACGCGTCAACGGATGGGGCGATTACGACGGCAGTTAAAGCCCCTCGCGGCCACCCTCCCCTCATGTCCAGTCATGATGGTTAGTCTGCATGAGCGCCAAGGTTTAGTGCGTTGGGCCTTAATGGAGGCCCAGGCTCGGCTCCTCAGCTTCAATACGATTTCGTTTATGGCCATTACACCTGCACTAATGGCTACCAGAGCCATCAATGCCTCTGCCCTCCTAGTCTTTTCATCGTGTGGGAAGTTTTATATTGCGCACTTGGGCCCAAAGCACAACATTATTCCGCTAGTTTTGCTCCAAGATTTAACTTGCTCAGCTGGAATTTCATTCTACTTGGTGCTCTGCACAGCCATGCCACGAGAAAGAGGCAAGCCCCGACAAGGGCCAGCCTACTATAGCAGGTTTGGTCGATACAACCGCCCAGGGCCTGCCTCTCGATCTCTCACGCCAGGTGGGGACCATCTGGGTTCTTCGAGGCAGAATTACTTTGCACAGGCTCCTCCATAGCCTTACTCTCCCAATACAAAGGGTCTCCATGGCACACACTACAGCCCGGGACATACCTCTCGAGCTCTCATACCAAGCGAGGACCATTTGGGTTCCTCTGGGCAAAATTGGTTTGCACAGGCTCAACCGGAGCCTCATCCACCCAGCACAGAGAGTCTCCATGGTGGATGCCCAGTGGAAGAAGAAATTTCGCCCAATTGGGAGGAATTTATGCCTTTCCTACCGTCAACCGCCTTGGAGGACCAGCCTGCCACCTGCACCACCATTCCCTTTCAAAAGTCAGTTGCGACGGGTTGCATTGTGGAAGAAGAAGTCTTACCTCTGGAGGACCACTCGAGACAATTTCGTCGCCACCATGGACAAAGACCCTGTCACGGACTCTGCTGCTGCAAACAACTCCATTGTTGCCACCATGGATTTAAGACCAGGCTCAAGATGACCATAGTCACCCAGCTCCAAACTCCTACAGACTCACGAAATACCACCTGGTCTTAATCTTTGAGATGAGAAGGGACCTGGCAGAGCAACACCACCACCAGAGTTTCTTCAGCAAACGTCTGGACGCCTTGTATAATTCCCTGTCAAGCGAGCCTGAGAAGAGTTAATGCTCGACTTGCTGCCAACACTACACCTTCAAACTCCACCAAGATGGACGCCCGGGCTCGCCCCATGTCTAGCATTCTCACAGGTTTTTTTCTCTAGTTTAATGGCTAAGTTTTTGCAAATTTTGTCTACCTTAGTCTATGGTTCAGGTTCGATAGGTTCAGGTTCGATAGGTTCAAGTCTGATAGATGGTCAGGGCACTCAGTCCACCGCCTATTCTGGTTTCCACGCTAGTGACAGAACAGGTGGCAAGTCCCCTTGTCTATATGTCGACAGTTGTCGTTTTTTCTTAAAGTTTTGGAACTATGAACAGTTGTCATGTCCATGCATTCTGGTTTCCGCTACGGTGGCAGGACAGTTGGCATGCTATAGTGTACATTCAGACACAAATTTTTTGCTAAGGCAAGGTAATATATCTTTTTATTTACAAAAAAAAAAAAAAAAAAAACTACTAGGAAAAAGGAGAACTCCAAGTCCTATTTGGCCACCTTTTGACCCTACAACACAATTATTTACTTGAAGAGAACTCTTTAGAGTTCTTGTTTTTTTAAACATCACATTTAATGGTTGCTTTTACCCTCGAATCGAAAAGGTGTCACCAATTTTTTTATTGGGGTTAAAATTACAACCTATTTGAAATAGTGGTCTTGATACCCTACATCATTGCAAACCAAGACCTTAAAACCAACCCCAAAGTCAAAAAATGATGCTTCCAAAATCACTCTTTTTCAGAGTTAAAATTACAAATTATTTGAAACAATGACCTTGACAATAAATACATTGTTACCAAAACCTTAAAAAATAACTATTATTACTATTATTTAAAAATAAATATAAAATACATATAAACAAACCAATTATAAAAACATTATAAATAAAATACATGATAAAAACAATTTTTAAAGAACATCTAAAAATAAAAATAAATATTAGAAACATTTTATTAAAAAAAAGGAAAAAACCAACCAACTAAAAAACGTAAACATAAATAAAAAATTATAAAAACATTATAAATAAAATACATGATAAAAACAATTTTTAAAGAACATCTAAAAATAAAAATAAATATTAGAAACATTTTATTAAAAAAAAGGAAAAAATCAACCAACTAAAAAACGTAAACATAAATAAAAAAATTTAAGGTTTGAAATAAATTTTATAAAAAAAAGGTTTTAATTTGTTATTTTGAAGGGGTCGATGCCAACCCCTAAATCGCACCGCCCCCTAGCCTTCAAATGTTATATTTGTTTTAAAAAAATTATTTTTTCATTTTTTAATTTGTTTTGTTTTTCTATTTTTAGTTTTTCATTTTAATTTTTTTTTTATTTTCTTAAAAAAATATTTTCAATTTTTTTAAATGTGTTTTTAATGTTTATTAATTATTTTTCTTTTTTTTTATAAATAATTATGCCTTCACTTTATTTTTTATTTTTTATAATATGATTTATTTTTATTATTTTTAAATTGTTTTTAGGGTTATTTAAAAATAAATGAAAGTGGCTTTTTTTAATTTATCCTTTTAATTATATCAAATTGTGTATTTTTTTCTTTTTTTATTGAAAGGTTGATTTCAAAGTTTTGGTCGCAAAAAGGTTATTGTTTAATTTTAACCTCAAAAAAAAACGATTCTAGGATAACAGCTTTTTTATTCAAAGGTTGATTTTAGGGTATTGGTCCACAATGAAGGTGTCAAGGCCACGATTTCAAACAAGTTGTAATTTTAACCCGGAAAAAAAAATGTTAGTGATTCCAAGAACACCATGTTTCGATTCAAGAACTGATTTTGCTGCATTTGACGCAAAAACATGGATTTTAAGGACTAGAGTTCTCATGTTGAAGTCACAATTCTCATCAAACTAGTAAAACTATGTTTTATGTCATCCACACAACTTTGGGTCATTCCTACCCTCCGAGTCTTTACACACTCATTGTCTTCATTGTCGATTGGAACTCCCCCCCATCCTCCAATACAAACCCCAAACCCTCATATGGTTGGTCAAATTCCAGGCCTCACCCCTGGCTAGCAGCGAGATTTAAACCATTGGTCCTACCCCCTCTGGACCATCTTGGAGACCTTCACGATGGCTACCTTAATGTTTTGCCAAGATTCAATGGAGAAAATGGCATTACCATCAAATACCACCTCACCGCTTTCCAAAATTGCACTGACAACTTTTATATTAACTATTTTCTCTAGAATGTTTGCCCACTCTTTAGAAGAAGCCAAGATTAAAAGATTAGCAAGGTAGGCTGGTTTGGGCAAATAAGATGGGAGGCACCTATAAGGGCAACAAGGAATAGTAAGTGGCTAGTGCAGATCAAGGCTTGGGATATGAAAATTGGAAGTGGCAGAATTATATGGAAACTCTAGACGCCTTGAAAAATCAGAATTTTCCTATGGCTCATTTTATGAGACAAAGTTCTTATACGGGACAATCTCCAAAAGAAATCATGGCAAGGACCTGCTTATTGTATATTGTGCAAAGAAAATTCTTTTATGAGACAAAGTTCTTATACGGGACAATCTCCAAAAGAAATCATGGCAAGGACCTGCTTATTGTATATTGTGCAAAGAAAATTCTGAGTATACAACACTTTTTCATCTTTTGTCATTTCTCAAAGGAAGTCTGGAAAGCAGTCAAGAGCATTACTGGAGGCAAGGGGAAGTGGGAAGGCAACTCTATAGAGGAAGCTCTGAAAACATCGCTGGATGATAACGAGGTAAGAAGAAGCACCATTCCTTTCCAGTGATCGTGCTATGGACTATTTGGCTCACTAGGAATGTTGGACTCTTTCAAGATAAGTTTAGAACTCCAACTATGACCTTCTACAAGATAAAAGGAGAAATAAGGCAAAAACAGACAAAACAAAGGATTCAGGGGGGCATTGAGGTAAATAGAACTCATCCTTGCGGTATCTTTGTGGATCAGCAAAACAAAATGCAAAAGAAGTGATGTTGGAGGCATCCTACATATATCAAAAAACCATAAAATTTCATTTGAATACGGACTGAGCCCAGGGACAAATAATGCTGCGGAAATTAAAACAGCATGCATTTTGATGACTATTGCTTTGGAAGAGGGGATTATACACAAACATTTATGGAGATTCCAAACTAGTGGTGGAATGGATGTCAGGTTCAAGAGAAAAAGAAGCATAAGGCTTCCAGCTTCCAGTGTATCCATTTGCACCATATATACAGGGAACACAACTGGGAAGCCAACAGACTCTCCAAGCAGGCCAGTGGCAGACTCCCAGGTTCCCTTTTAGTATGATCCTCTTGGGATGAAGCTGAGGATATCCTCCCTCCGAGATTAATTGTTTTGTAAATGAATGCTGAGAAAAACAGTTGCTTTCTAGTAGGCAGATTAGATTATTGTTGTTTCCTTTAGGCGGTGGGGGGGAGTTGAATGGATTAGATGCCAAAAGTAGCTACAAAACTGCTGATTATATCCAACACCTTGTATGTTAAATGTACATTATCAATATAAAAGAGAGATTTTGCAATACTTTTCCACATGTTGAAATTGCTCTATCTGTTTTGTCAATGATCTTAAATACTTCAGCAATTTTGCACCATTGCAGTTTTCCCCAATGCGTTCTGGTCAATTAGCGGATGGATGCAAGTCATGCGTAGTTATGTTCAAGTATTGGGAAATTGTCCAGCACCCATGCAACTGCATTGTTAAGATTCTGGACCCTATAGCCACATTTCTTAAGATTCCATTTTCAAAAATCTTGGTTACCAGAGTTCTGAGCCATAAGACCATAAAGACTATATTGTTTTTTGTAACTTTTTTGAAATGTTTGCAATATTTTTGGAATGTGTTTGCTCTATAATTAGGTTAAGGTTCATGTTTGGAAAATACATTATGCCTTCTAAAAATATTGAGATCTTAAAAGCATCATCAAGCCAGAATACAACTATGTATGCAGTCTATAAATGTACTCATTCCAAAGACTGGCCTTATATGTGGATCCTCATTTCTATCCTGGCCTCTGCCAAAGCCATCTACTTCACTAAAACCTCATGCTATATTGCACAATCAAGTTATCATCTAATGACAGATATAAAACTGCCACCTTGGGGGTATAACCTAGTGGTTTGTGTCTATTTCTGCCCAATGCAGATCACAAAGTCAACATCTAGAGGACATCAAAATAAGTGCTCTAAGTGGTTCTCATGGCCCATTAAATATGCCACCGAATGCTGAGCTTGGCCTGCAAAGTGAAATCTGCCTTTGAACTTTAGTGCATATTACAATGACAATTATTTGACTCATAAAACAAGCTATAGAATTAGGGATCTCCAGGCTGTCAAAATAGCTTGTAAGAAAGAAAAAAGGCCACAGACAGAAGATATCAGTGAATGAAAAATTTAAGCAAAAGAATGGTGACCTACAATCCTTAACCCAGAAGGTGGGAATATATGAATTAAATAAGTTCCTTTCACACATAGGGAACATCTCCAAGATAAGATGGATATTTTAAAACATATACTTACGCCACACAGTAATATAAGAGAGAAGCATATTGCCTCAAATACTAACACGAGCTAAGAAACCATAGAGATTCCAGAGTGCATAGAACAAATGCGACACATACTAGAAAAAAGGGAAAAAAAAATAGCGTACAAGAAAATGCAATTTACAAATTGTTTACTTCAAACTTCACCCAAACAAATTCATGAACGGATATTTTTGGTGAACTTTGATGATCATATTAGTGGACAGCAAAAATCCAACACGAGATAGCAGTTTCCACTATTGGAAGAACCATATGCCCATATGGCACATGCCACAGAGTAAGATAAGCAACATTACATATTGCCAATATTGGAAAAATCATATGCCCGCAGTAGGATTTCTGATTAGAGAATGCATTATTCTGAATTTGCAGAACTCGAACTTGAAGTTTCATTTTCATCTTCCTTATCCCGAATTTTAGCCAGCTCTAAATTTATCTTGGTAAAAAGTTCCATTTTGGCAATCTCTATTCTAGCATAAACTTGAGAAAAACCAACCAGAGCATCTGCTAAAGCCTGGATTGGGTTTTCAGCCTTTGTTTTGCATATCTGAGAAAACTGCTCTGAGAATGTATCTTTAGAGGTTTTTCTTATTTTTGAACTTCTCTCTTGCAGCTTTTTCCTTCCTCCATGTTTTTCGCAGCTATTATTGCTTGCATTCAGATTATAGTCAGACAAGCCTTCTGCAACATCATCAATTATAGCACACACAATTAATATTTTTTGGAGAATTACAGACCACTAGTTAAGTTAAACTAAATTCATGCATCCATTTATCAGATTAGACACCTTGTATACCAATCTGAAGAACTTCTGCACTAAGTTGTAAGTGACCCTAAGAGAAGAGTACATTGCCGCAGTTTTATACGGATCCAAAGTTAAGTTTCTACAACAGTTCGCAGTTGACTGCTACAAAAGTGTGAATTTACCTTTAGGAGCCATATTAGTCGAGAATAATACAAATGAAGGCAAAGTTTGGTCAGTGTGCCT
>ML798637.1:14597-25718 GCA_009831015.1 Picea engelmannii | reverse complement strand
TATTTAAGGTTGACAATGATTCATGTTGGTTTCAATCTTCCTGTAGTAAATTGGATAATGAGGTGTATTTCTTCTGTTTCATATGTTATCCTGATTAATGGAGCAGCCTCTGATTTTTTCAAGCCAACTAGGGGCTTGAGGTAGAGATGCCTTTTGTCACCATTGCTTTTTCTCTTGGTTGCAGAAGGTCTGAGAAGAGCTCTTGTGGAGGGCAGAAGAGTGGACAGTATACACAGGGTAAGAATAGACACGGTACTATTACCTCACCTCCTTTTCATAGATGATATTCTTTTGTTCCTGAACAGGACTGAAAGGGAAGCTAGGAAATTAAAAGAGATCCTGGATATCTTTTGTGTGGCAACAGGGATGGAAGTGAATTCACAAAAGTCTGCTTACTGTTTTTATGGACTTAGAGAGGAAGTGGAAGGTAGGTTGAGGAACCTTTTCCCTTCAAGGATTTTGATATGCAGGAAGGCACAAAGTATTTGGGGTTCATTCTCAAGCCAAATGGCTATGGGAAAAGAGACTGGGGTGGCTATTAGAAAGGGTATAAAACAGGAACCTTCACTGATGCAATAGATGGCTCTCTGAGGGAGCAGGCTAACTCTAGTGAAGGCAGTCCTAGAAGCTATTCCAGTGTATTGGCACAAGCTTTTATTCCAAAGACGGTTCTAGAAAGGTTCAGGAAAATCTGCTTTAATTTTCTTTGGGAAGAAAAGTGTGATAGCAAAGGGGTGCATCTAGCTAGGTGGTTGGGTATTACAAAGCCGAAAGAGCCAGGTGGATGGGGATTAAAGCATATCCATCTTTTTGGTAAGTGATCTGTAAATGGTAGGCCTATGGCACGTCCATCTCATCAACACGGAACTTCTACAAAAATAAAATTTGTTATTTTCTCTACATTCACCAATAGAGTTCATCCCTGTTTGCTAACTGAAATGAATCGCTCTATGCCAATCTAGTTCCAAGACTTGGTTTGCTGCATTCAAACAGCTATAAAAATATACACCCAATCAATATGGTGAATGGCTTTCTGTTTGCACAAATTCCAGCACTCAAAATTTGTGGCCTGCTGAATGTATATGGAACTACTCTGCCTTATACCAGAATTCCCCTCCAGCTCTCATCAAGAACAGACTTATAGACTGATATGAATAATTATGTGTTTGCAAAAACAATTGAATAGCTGGATGTATACTCTGTTATTTCTGCAATTCAAATGTGTCATGGCAGTGCTCTGTTCATTGAAATATTTAAACCCAGCGCTCTAATTAATTAGAAATCTGCACTTATATTCCATGATCAGCAATATAGAAAGCAATTCCTTCAAACATACTCTTGCCTTTCACCATAACCAATTAAAATATAATATACGGCAGTTTATGAGTGGCTGTAGGTAAGAACAACCACCGTGTACAGGCTTTTGCTGTCAATGTGTCTCAACAACAGTGATTAACACAGAGTATGCACACCTTTTTATTACCATGTGGGTGGCTGTGCAGAGTTACCACAGCAAACAGCGTGGGGACACTCTGCTTCTTTGGATATTACAACACCATGCAAAGGATTACCCATGCGATGGCTGTAGTAAGTTTAGTAATGGATTGGTGGGTAGAGGAGTGTTCAAAACACAGGGAATATATCATAACCAGCATACAACAAATGGGTGAATGCGCTGGGAGTGAGGGTGCTGAACCAAGCAATAAACAATGGCTGGGTATTCAAAGTTCAAACCAAGAGAAAACTTTCGACCCACTGTTTGCGGCTACTATACTCCCAAGACCCAACAGAGATCACCAGTCAAATAAACCAATCTGATTCATTTTTGCTGTGGATTGACAGTCAATAGAGCAACAAATATACATGCCATACATTCATATCAACAACACCACAATGAACAGAATGGAGATGGCTATATGCCATAAACCCACAACAAATAATAAACACACAGGGAACGCAGAATTTTCCCTGGAAACCCCAAAAGGAAAAACCAGCATTCGGTGGGGGTTTTATTAAGCTGAGGAAATAGTTACAAAGGTGAGTTATGCACTCTCAACTGAGATTATGATGCATTCCTTCTCACTGGCACATTTTCACAGATTGCTTGGCTCATGGACAACCTTCTGCTCATGTGTGGACAGGTTCAGCATCTCAGGCTTGGCATCTCCTTCGTCCTCCAATCTTCAAGCAGGTTTCTCACTCCAAGCTCTCATTCTTCTGCTATGGTCTCTCTTCTTCATTTCCTCTTCATCTCTCCTCCCTTGAACGCCCTTCTTCTCCACAACCTTCATATTTAATGGGCTGCCTTGGAAGGCCAACCATCACAATGGTTTGTTTTCATCTTCCAAGTCAGAACGATTTTAGGACTATTCATTCAACTTTGCCAAAATCATTGAATGGGTATTACAAAGTTATAAAAGAGATTTAATTCGGATCAAATTCAAGGGCAGCAGGTGCAGGGGCAGTGCTCTATGACTCTGAAGGAACAGAAGTACTTTCTTTTGCTTGGGACCTAGGATTCTCCTCCAATAATCAAGCTAAGGCATTGGCAGTTTATATGGGATTAAAACTTATAGGGGAAATTCAAAACAAGGACCTTATTGTAGTCAGGGATTCAAAATTGGTCATCAATGGACTTCAAAACCCCCACAAATGTAAACATCTTATACTCCAGCGGAACTACCAAAGAATTATACAAGAAGGGGAGAAATTTACTCCATTGAATACTACCATGTACACTGCCATCTAAACAGCAGGGCTGATGCATTAGCAAAAGAGGCATGTTCCCTTGAGCAAGGGAAAATTAAGATCAATGGGGTTTGCTCATATCAATTCTTACCTTAGCCCGACCCTCATAGATCAAATAAAATGTGGTGATATGACAATCATCACCTCATTAGGAAATCAGACGTCAGCAATTGGACACATGACACTACGCAGCCGCCTTCCCTCAGCCGGATGTCCCACCTGGCTCTTCCCATGTCCTTCGCTTGTGCTTCCATTTATGTCGCAACCGGAGTTTCTATACATGGAATGTGGGAATGAAGGAGGCACGCAGTCATACCAGCTCCCACGACAATTCATCATGTGCAACAGCAGGGGAGCGCACGAGTCACATTGCCTCATTGGGTTAATCAGAGAAATCATGAACGTCGGGCTCCATTCTTCCTCCAACCCAGGTCTCCCCTGCTCTCACCACCGAATTAAGATCCCCAGTCGACAGGCTAAAGGTAGCAAAGATTGTCTTGTGCGCAGAGAGTTCAGGAAGACAATGGGGAGTCACAGCAAAGTGCCATGCCAATGCACAATTTGTGAAGCCAGAGTAATCAAGCAAACTGTGAGAACACAAAAAAGCGAATCGGAAGCTCAAAAAGAGGAACTTTCTCAGCTTGAATCTAAAATGTAGGCACGGGATCAGAGGCATAATCAGGAAATGGCTATCATTCTCAAAGCAGTGAATAGGCTAGACAGGCAAATCCGCTCGCTCCAGCAGAAGAATAAAGAACTGCGCCAGATTTTGGTGCAACAGCTCGCAATTCCTCAACCCCTTGTCACTTCTCAAGGCTCTATGGCGCCACAGGAAGTGGATCAAAAATCACAGCATCATCTGGCAGCTCTAGGAAGCAAGATAGGCACGGATAATGGACACCGCTCTAAAGTTAAATTAATCAGGTTTTTATGTTTTGCAAAGTAATATTTCTTCTGCACTCGTATGTAAGAATCTATACATGGCATAAGGATAGTATTTTTCATGAAAAAGCAAAGATTTTTGAAAGGCCATGATCCGAATTCGATAATTATTTTATTTGTCATCTATCTCGATGCTTTTAGAGTGGAAAAAATTGGAGGAATCAACTTGCAAGGCCATTTTAGTGGCAGGTCCCAGTTTGGAAAATTGGGGTCCCTAACCGTTTGAGGCCATTTTGAGGCATCAAACGACATTTTTTGGGCTTAAAATTGTGGTAGCGTAGCTAGGACCCCATGACGTTGTTCTATAATCGAGACCTTTCCAACGGGTGCAAAAATCGCATCAATTGGAGCTCGTATGCAAAAGTTATGCCTCTCACGAGTTAACCTACCCTGTTGACCACCATCGTACAAGAGGATGCCACGTCATCCCCCGTTACTTACTCATATGGGGCTAGCCACGCATGTAATTTCAAGAAAATTCTAGAAGGTCCAAAACCATATCACAATTGAGGGTTGAGGAAGTCAAAAACCTACCCCTAGATGGCTATCGGGCTATGTTAAATACTAGGCCACTCGGAGGAAAAGGGGTTCCATTCTTTTTCATTGTATCTTGTTCCATAGTTGAGAAAAACATCTGAGAGTGGTATTCTATAAGCATAACAAAGGAGGAGAGATTATGTAGCAGCCTTACAGGCCACAGGTCAAAGGCAACTCCACAGAGAATGCCTTTTTCTTTGTACTTGCATCATTTCTATACCAGAGAAAAGAGAGCAAAGAAGCCTCACCTTCTAGCTAGGTTTTCTCCCGTATTGGGTTTCCCAAGTCATATCTTGTGTTTAATTGTGGATGGTGTGATTGAATTTTACTGTTCTCTATTTTCCGCATTTTATCTATTTCATGCATAAGCAGAAAAATCAGTAACTAAATATTTTGGAGATCTAAAGGAAAAATAACCTTAATAGTAAAGATTTTCAGTATTTTATTAGATCTGTTGTGACGAACTGTTCCAGTGGAATATCCACGGCAGTTTACAGATCATATTGGTATTAGAGCAAGTTTTTCTTTTGGGTATTTGTGGGAAGTTACAAGATCCAGGAATCGGCTTAACGAGAAGTCACAGAAACCCTATCCATGGCGGACGAGTCTGTTCATAATAACCCTTGAGATCCAGCAAAAGAGAGATTTGAGCGGTTGGAAGCACAAGTTGTCGACATCAGTGGAAATATGAACCTCCTCATGGCGGTTCTAGCAAGCAAGCTTGGACCGTTCGAAGATGATGGAGGCTCTAACTCAAAGATCGAAATGGAGGGGGAATCGGGAGATAGGGAAGACTCAAGAAAGGAGTTGTGGAAGGAATCTGAGAAAGAGAAGTTGAGTTTGAATGTCGTTAACCCTTCACAGTCCCTATTCAAGATGGAAGTGAAAGTGGACATAAAGCCATACCAAGGTGAGATCAATGCATTAAAATTGAATCATTGGTTGCAACAACTAGAAGTTTATTTTAGCGTTCACCATATAAATGAAGGGCAAAAGATTTTATTTGCTAGATAGAAGTTAAAGAGCCATGCTTTAACCTGGTGGGAAAGCCACATGGAAACACTTAGGCTAGAGGGCGATCTGCCACTAACCAGGTGAGAGGACTTCAAAACCCTCATCAAGTCTCAATTCTACCCTATCAAGTATGTAGAGGACCGATCGATCCAATGGCACTACTTCAAGCAGAGGCAGGGGCAAACTGTACAAGAGTACACCACTGAGTTCAAAAAGATGGCCATCATGCTAGGTATCTCTCCCAATAACCTAGATGTACTCCTCAAGTATCTAGGGGGCTTACACAGTCATCTACGAAAACAAGTGATGCTTTTCAAGCCAAGGACAGTGGATGAGGCGTGTGTATAGGAACAATGCCTGGAAAACATAGGCCAAAAGAAAGGGCAACCAAGTGGTTTGAAGCAAAAAAAGTGTCGGGAAGCTTTGAAGGAGGGGAAGAAGAAGTGGAATGGGGGAAAAGATAAGAAGACAGTAGCCACTGCACATCAAAGTAAAGATCCCAACAAACATTGCAATCATTGCAACATTGATGGTCACACCAAAAAAAAATGTTGGAAACTACATCCAGAGTTGAACCCAAAGAACCGCAAGAAGGAAGGAAAGAAAAAGAACCTTCTAGCCACAGATTCAAGCAATCAGGTTGAAAGTAGCTCAAATGTGGATGAAAAGATCGTCTGCACAACTGCGCAGAAGGAGGTGAATCTGAGTAGCCTTCATCACCAAGAAGAAAAGGAGATGACCAAGCTCTTCCACATCAAGATTCAGGTCAAGAAGACCAAGATAGATGCTCTGTTCGACTCTGGTTCACAAGCTAATCTCATAGCAGCGGATCTCGTCAACAAGCTTGGATTGGAGGTTCACGATCATCTTAGCCCCTATCCATTGGGTTGGGTAAACAAGGATGCAGAGATAAAGGTAAAGAAACGATGTAAGATTAAATTTGTTGTAAGTGTCGATTTTATTGATGAAGTGGAATTGGACGTAGTACCCATTGATGTATGTGGAGTAGTGTTTGGAAGCCCCTACATGTATATGAGGGATGCAATCTTCATGCAGAGAGCCAACCAATACTGACTGATCAAGGATGGGAAGTCATACATCATTAATGCACATAAAGGCAAGTCAAAGATCTCATTGGTAAGTGTCGACCAAGCCAATAGGTTGATTAGTTCTAGTAAGAAATATGTTTTGTTTTTCTTAAAAGAAAATCAGTCTGATGATGAGTCAATGAGAGTGAAGGCATCCCTAGAGGGGTGTACTAAAGAGCAGAAACATTTTTTGGAGTTGCTACAAGAATACAGGAGTGTTCCAGGAGCCTAAAGGGCTACCACCCAAGAGGGATGTGGAACATGAAAAACAATTATTGTCAAACTCCCCATTCCTGAATATTGGGTTGTATAGACAGTCTGTTCTAGAAGCGAATGAAGTGAAGAAGCAGTTGCAGCAGCTGTTGGAGCAGGGTGTGATTCAACCAAGTACCTCACCTTGTGTGTCACCCATCATAATTGTGCCTAAGAAGAATGGGACTTGGAGAATGTGTATTGATTACAAGGCATTGAACAAAATTACACTGAAGAATCTGTACCCTCTGCCAAGGATCGATGATTTGTTGGACCAGTTGTAGCATGTCAAGTACTTCACTAACTTGGATTTGACATCAAGATATCACCAGGTACGAGTCAAAGAAGATACTTGGAAGACTGCCTTCAAGATAAGGCAAAGTTTGTATGAGTAGTTGGTTAAGCCATTCGGTTTATGCAACGCACCGACTACATTTATGAGACTAATGAATGTTTTTTTGCGCCCTTATCTAGATTCATTTGTTATTGTTTATTTGGATGATATACTAGTTTATAGCGCTACCTAGGAGGAACACATCTCACATCTTATGCAAGTGTTAGAGACTGAAAAAGCACCAACTACTGGCCAATCTCAAGAAATGTGAGTTTACTCAGCAGTCTTTGGTGTATTTGGGGTATGTGATCGGTGGAGGGGAGCTCAAGATAGATCTCGCAAAGATGGAGGCCATCATGAAATGGTCAGTTCCTACAAATGTCACTGAAGTTGGGAGTTTTGTCAAGGCAGCACGATACTTGCGGAAGTTCATAGCTTCATTTTCAGCGGTAGCTGCACCACTCCACGCCATAACAACCAGTGGTAAGAGTTTCCCCCATGAATCAACAGAAGGCCTTTGATGAGCTGAAAAGAAAGATCAGTCAAGCACCAATGCTCGCACTACCAAACTTGCAAAAGCTCTTCAAAGTGGAGACAGATGCAAGTGGGTATGCCATGGGAGCAATATTGATGCAAGGAGGAAGGCACGTCTACTATCATTCTGAAGTATTTCACGGGGCAGTTCTCAACTACCTTACCTACAAAAAGGAGCTCTATGCCTTGGTACAAGCTGTCAAAAAGTGGAAGCACTATCTGATGGGAAAGGAGACCATCATCCACACAGATCACCAACCACTACAGTATTTGCAGGCCCAGAGTAAGCTACAACAAACCAAGCATTACAAGTGGATGGGGTTTTTACAACAATTTCATCTAGTCATCAAGTATAAGAAGGGTAGCACAAATAAATTGGTAGACATGCTTTCACGACCACCCACATCCAAGATTACAACTTTGGGAACTCTAATGCACATGAAGCCTTTTACCCATGATGCATACAAAGAGACATACACAGAAGATGAGGTCTACTTCATTCCATCCACAGATAGATGGGAAAACAGAAGTAGTCAACAAGACTTTGGTGCAGCTTTTGAGCGGTTACAATCAGAAGCATCTGCAGACCTAGGATGAAAATATTATCTATATACAGCACTCTTATAACAGAGCAGTGCACACTTCTACTAGTAAGTCGCCTTTTGAAACTTGCTTTGGATATTTGCCACCTTCACCCTTAGATGTTGTATATGGACAACAAGGAGGAGTGATGGAGGACCTCACAAGAGATGCATTAAAAGTAGAAAAATTTGTTGAGAAGATCAGGCAAATCAATTTGCAAGTACAAGAGACATTGAAGAAGTCACAGGAAAAGTACAAGGCTAGACATGACCAACACAAAATAGAGAGAACATTTAGAGTGGAAGACAGAGTATGGTTACATTTGAATAAGGAAAGGCTACAGGGTCCTGGTAAGAAGATCAAGGCTCTGCGGTATGGTCCTTTTCAGGGATTGGAAAAGGTGGGAGATAACGCCTACAAACTCAATCTATCCCCATACATGCACATTTACTCAATAGTGAATGTGGAGAATCTCAAACTCTATGAGCCCTCCATGTTGGATCAGGAGGAGGAGCAGGTCCTAACTTCTATAGAGGATTTAGCACCAGATGCTCAAGCAAAGTTGGTAGAGAACAGTTTTTAAAAAGCGGTCCAGAACTTCAAGACAGGGTAGCATGACCTTTGGCAAATTGGGTTGAAAGGACAATTTTCAGGCAAAGCAAAATGGTACTCCAGGGAGAAGGTAGAGGAAAATTTTCCTCACTTCATTCAGTAAAGCTTTTGGGGACCAAAAGCCTACCTAAATCGGGAGGTACGATCTGGGATTGGATCATTATATTATTTGTCATCTATCACGATGCTTTTAGAGTGAAAAAGATTGGAGAAATCAGCTTGCAAGGCCATTTTAGTGGCAAGTCCCAGTTTGGAAAATTGGGGTCAAGAACCTTCCAGGGCCATTTTGAGGCATCAAACAGCATATTTGGGTGTTAAAACTTTCCCAGCACAACTAAGTTCCCGTGACGCTTTTCTACACATCAAGACCTTTCCAACAATGCAAAAATTGCGTCAATCGAAGCTTGTATGCAAAAGTTATGCCTCCCGCAAGTTGACCTATCATGTTGACCACCGTGATACGAAAGGATGCCATGTCAACCCCCGTTACTCACGCATATGGGGCTAGCCACTTATGTAATTTCAAGAATATTCTAGAAGGTCCAAAACCCTATCGCAATTGAGGGTTGAGGAAGTCAAAAACCTATCCCTACATGGCTATCAAGCTATGTTAAATACCAGGCCACTAGGAGGAAAAGTGATTCCATTCTTTTGCATTGTATCTTGTTCCATACCTAAGCAAAACATCTGAGAGTGGTATTCTGTGAGCATAACAAAGGAGTAGAGATTTTGTAGCAGCCATACAAGCCACGAGTCAAAGGAAACTCCACAGAGAGTGCCTCTTTCTTTGCACTTGCATCACTTCTATAATAAAGAAAAGAGAGCAGAGTAGCCTCGCCTTCTAGATGGGTTTTCTCCCGTATTGGGTTTCCCAGGTCATATCTTGTGTTTATTTGTGGATGGTGTGATTATATTTTACTATTCTCTATTTTCCGCATTTTATCTATTTCATGCATAAGCAGAAAAAATCAGTAACTAAATATTTTGGAGATCTAAAGGAAAAATAATCTTAATAGTAAAGATTTTCAATATTTTATTAGATTTGTTGTGACGAACTGTTCCAATGGAATATCCACGACAGTTTACAAATCAGGCTAGAGCACGAACTCTCTATTTTTAGCCAGTTGGCCTTCATTTTTGAAATCTATGTAAATCTCTACTGATTCAGCCTATGCTGCGGGACCTTTTTGAATACAAAAAATAACCGTTCTTGTTAAAAAAAAATTAGGATCCAATTCGGATCAGCAAGTCATTAGCAGCAAAAAGCCTTTGGAATTAATTAACTAAGGAGAGTTTGTGGAAAAGAGTGACTGAGCAGAAGTACATTGTGCCTAGTACATTTATGGACTGGATTAGAAGTACAAGAAAGAGTACAAAACGTATCAAAACAGTAGAAAGTACCGGTTACATCCTTCCTTATTATAGAGAATCATCTTGCCTGGAAGATTGGGGATAGTGAATAGGTGAGAGTGGAGGTAGACTCAATACTGGGTTGTGGAGAAGCAATCCTTCTAAATCCAGAGTTAAGGGCACATCTTCAAGTTCAAGGCATCTTTACTTTAAATCAAGTTGGGATCATACCTCTATAGATGTATGGCAATAGCATTGGAAATCTGCACAGACCCTCAAAATTGAAGGAGAATGGGTAGAGATGTGGAATTTGTTTGTGGAAGACTTGAGGAAAGGACATGTCAGATTGAAGGAAGAACCCGACTCACTAGCATGGACTAATAACATAGCTACAAGAGCTTTTACTACAAGACTAAGATAACAGACATTGCTTACAGGGTATTATGTACAGGAGGAGATTTCGTGGTGGAAAAATGTTTGGCAAATTAATGCCCCTAAAAAAACTAGGATATTCATGTGGCTGGCTCTCAGTAAGAGGGTTCCAACATGGGAATTGCTACAAAAGAGGGGAAAATAAGGTCCAAATATGCTTTTCTTTGCAGGATGGAAGCAGAATCCATTTAACATTTAGTGATTAGCTGCCCTTTTGCTGAACAAATTTGGTAGGATGTAGAATAGATAACAGGTATAACTAATGTTTGGAATAAACCCTCAGTGGAGCAGACTCAGCAAAGCCTTAGGAGTCGGTTTGAGAAAAACGAGATAAGAGCCTTTAGATCACTTCCATGTCTTATTATTTGGGGTATTTGGTTGGCAAGAAATGCACAATTGTTTGAAGATCGACAGGTTCCAACTTTTCAAGTTTACTCTCAGGTTTATGTTCTATTTCAGAACTGCAGAACAGAAGTTGAGGAGAGAAATCCAAGACAGATAGGTGATTTGTTGATTGATAAATCCAGTGCAAGGGATCTCTTTGATGGTCCTCCTGATTTCTGCAGTACTGGGGAAACTCTCTTCATTTCTGACAGGCATTTCATTAAATTTAAAGCTGGCCTGGGTCCTGGAACAAATAATTCAGCTGAATTGATGGCATTAAGATGTCTTCTAAAGCTTGCTTTTGAAAAAGGT
>ML798637.1:0-11160 GCA_009831015.1 Picea engelmannii | reverse complement strand
GTGCAACCGTAACAAATCAGCAAGAAGTTCTTGGACTGTTGGCTGTCCTAAAACAGCAGCAAACACTTTACATAACAGTTGAAACTTAGAGCCTAACTGTGGTCAAAGACAGACCCAGTAGGCATGCTTGATAGGACCTGAAATTCTTCAAAGAACACAAGAGTTTATCCTGGGAAAACCCTTCTCAATCAAGGGAAAAACCCAGCAATCCTTTGCTATAATGCCAAGAGAAGATCCTCCACACACCACCAAACCCTAGCACACAAGAGGGTGCTTACTTGACCTAGAAACTTGCGCCCAAGAGAGATGTGCACTTCAGTCGTACAAGTGTTGATGAAATTATGAGATGACAAGTGAAGTGAGTGAGATCCACAATGGGGATCTCCCCCTATTTATAGAAGACCTGACACAGCAATAGGTGTGTCTATTGGCACAATAGGGTCGACCTCTTTAATTGAATAATATAATTAATCTTTGCACAATATTAATTATCTTTTACATGGTGGGGCTGACTTGTACCCTTCACAATAAATTAGGGTTACAACAATCTTACTCGAACAATATAGCAAGGGATCCACACATCCTCTAGTGTTGAGCCACTAGGGACACGTCCACCTGTGCTCATCCACAGGGACGTCTCTCTCAATAGATTAACTCAACTGAGTCAACAGGAGTACCATCTAGAGAACCATCTCAAGCCGACTTAACTAAGTCCATAGGAGTATAAGGCAAGAGACCATCTCAAGTCGACTCAACTCAGTCCAGAGGAGTACAAGGCAGGAGACCACACGTCATCACAACTCAGTCTAGAGTCTGACGCACACCCATCACATAGGCACACCCAACACATGGGCTCTCTCACAAATCGTCTTAACTCAGTCCAAAGGAGAACGACCTGGAGAATGTCACACAATGTTGCAATCATCAACACTTTATACTCAAATCTCCTGAAGTCCCGAAGCTTCGAAATGGCCCCACTTATGCGCATTTCCATATTATTTAATATTTAAAAAGAGCTAGCTTCATTCTCGTGTAACCATTTTAATAAACCTTAATATAATATAATTTATTATATTATACTCCTCGAATATTACGCCCAGGTTTTAAAATTCTCCAATAAATAATTCAATATTGGAAAGGAAGGAAGGATATCTAGGTCCTCACCTTCGGCTCTTCCACGCAATTCATCATGCTTATATAACTTGGAGTCTCAAAGTTCAGGAGGGGACCCACTCGTTTTACCACGTAATTTAAATGCAAAGAAAATATTTTGGGATTGTAATATAATATATATATATATATATATATAATAAAGGTGTATTACAATCAATTTTGTTAATTGATCACATTAAATACAATATTTTAATTAATTGTATTTCTTATCTTTACAACCTTGTGCATGGAGAGAAAGGGTTCGGGCATTCGACGACTTTGGCTCGTGGAATCCCATCACCCAAACACCCCGGAGCTCCGAACTCCCGAATTTCCGAAGACTACGAGATGGTTAAAGCATTTGGTCATCGTTTATTCCCTGGTGTGTTTGACATTAAAATTATAATAATAATAATTATATTATTTTGGTCTTAGGTCTATTACACTCCAGGAGCTTTAGCCTCCATTTTCAAAATAAAATAATAACATTAATAATAATAATAATAATAATAATATGTATATAGACTCATGTCGCTTCTCTACGCTCTTATACGGCAATGCAATAGCTCTTACCATTTCACCTTCGCCCTGCACCAGGCCAGCAGCTCTGAGTTCTGGTGCAGCCACCGCAAGACCTCTTGCACGATAGCGATACGCATCACCTCCTCAACGTCGAGGGAGAGAGGCAGGCCGCGTCATGGCCCTGCCTGGCACAGCTTCGTTGCACAACAGAGGAGGAGGCAGCAGTTAGAGAGGGCACTCTCCATAGCCCACACTCAACGCACCCAGGCTGCACACAGCAAAGTGAAGGATAGGTCACATCCAATGGCTTATGTGGAGGAAGTGATCCCAGAGGAACCTATACAGCTACCTCCGGAATCCCTCCTCTTCACTGCGCCAGAGAATTGGCAGCCCCCAAGCCATTTTTCAGTGGAAGCCACTGCACAAGCCAAAGAGGTTCGCACTTGCATCATGGAGGAGGCAGAGGAGGTTCCCACTTGCATCGTGGAGGAGGAATTCCCGGTGACTCCTAGAACGCCTCGCTTCTAGATGACATCAAATTCTTCAACGCCGCAATGGAGGACGAGGAGCTCGGGAAGGAGGAGGAAGTCGGGATGGCAAAAGACAGGGATGGCGCACAGGAAGCTACAGGCGAGGTTGTCGGTGGCATGACGGTGGAGGGTGGCCCGATCCGAGCGCCACCACCTATCATGATAGTCCCGGAACTGTGGCAAGACCCCCCGCCCTTCTTCCACCCAGAACAACTGGCGTTAGTGTTCGAGCTGCGGAGCCAGATGGCAGATCAGATCCACCGCGACATACTCATGCACCAGTGCATCGACATGTTGTATGAGGCATATTCCAATGCACCAGCTGGGCAAAAATGCCCGACGTGCGCAAGGCCTTTTGTCCCGCAAACTCGGTACGGGCCTCATAACGACGATCCCAGCTACACAACATCCGATGCTAATGGGTAATTCCATGGAGTGGAGTTCAATTTGGTTCTGGTGTCCAATTTCCTGCTTAGATGTTAGTTTCCATTCCAATTCAATGTCCAGTTTTAATTTCAGTGTAGTTTTATTTCCAGTTTTCACTTTTGAACAATGATGTAAAGACCATAGTCCGCCACCTGCCCTGGTTTCCTCTTGGCAGGGCAGATGGCGAACTGCCATTTTTTGACTTGGACATCACAGGCTGCCAACTGTCCCGGTTTCCGCTAATTCGACGGAACAGTTGGCAGCCTGTCGACATGTGTTTTTTTGTATGTGACAAGTTATAATAGGAAATGCCCTTGTTTATTTACAAAAAAAAATAATATGTATATAGACATATATATACATATATCTCCATATCCCTGTAAGGTTTTATTACCTCGAGAATTTAAATGAAATTAATTTCTCTTACAGGAAATAAGAAAAGGAGAAATATAAATTTCCAGCCTTTATAAAGGGATTTAATAAAAGTTTATATTCCAAGGAAATTTCTCCCTTCTGGAAATTAAAAATATAATTATAATCTCTCCCTTCTTGTGGGTAAATAAGTAAATTTTGTTTCCTTATTATTGTGCTTTACTACTCTTACTAAATTTAAGGAAATTGGTCCTAAGACGAAGATTTATCTCCACAGTAAAATTCAGTATTTCTACCAGGATTTACTGCCCACCAAAATTTAAGGGGATTCTTCCCACATTTAGGAGAACTTTTGTATTTTAATTCAATTAGGAAAATTTCATGTTTATTTCCTAATCATTTTTCCTCAATAATTATTTATAAGGACTTTTAATGTTTTTCCATATTTGGGATTATTTTCTAAAGTCCACATAGATCTAATATCCTCTAAGCTTTCTAGCATAGGATTTGAGGACATACTGAATTAGAACACTATTATGCAGAAAAATCACTCTCTTCTTTTAGATGTTTTATAAATATTTTTAACTGTTCAGTCATCATTTCCCAAGCATGCATTGAACTGTACACCATAGTCAACCACAACATCCACTCCCAGAAATCTTATTTTAACACACAGATCGTCAAGAGATAAGGAATTAAATCAAATGAGCTTCAGCTAAGACATTCTCTTTATTTTACTTACATTTCTCAAGTCACTTTTGTCAAAAATTGAACTTACACAGTTCTGAAAAAATGTTATAAAATTTTCTCTGATCTAAACACTACAGAGATTTAACCAAATATACTTATCTAGAAACCAGATAGTGATGCAACTGATGAAAGCGGTGCCCTTTTCCTCCTAACCGTAGGCACAACAACTCCTGGACGGATTTACCGTTGGCCACCCCCGAGCTAGATAATGATGCTCAAAGAGAGACTCTTCCTCTTGTTCAACAATAGCCAGGGACGGAGATCACTCTCCTCCTACCACAAGAACGTGGCAGTTTGGTTTTCTCTCCACCAAGCAAGGAGGTCTGCAATGAGTGCTTCCTCAATCACTCATCTTTTCTGCAACCTCGTTTATCAGCTTAGACTAAAAACGTTGCCCAGCAAATTCCTGTACCTAGAACAAATTCAATTTTTTTTCAGTTCTTTTCAAAACCAGAGAGTTGCACATGCTCTCCCTCTTCAAAAATGGTCACCAAACCCATTTCTCTTGCATCCTCCCTCTCTGCCCACGAATTTTCTATCTTTTCTTGCCTTCCTCAACAAGATTTCGTGGGTCCAAATCCCAATTCCATGGGTCAAGTCAGGGAGTTTTCAGATGGATACTCTGCCCATCTCCTCATTGACTTTTGAAGAGGACTTCCCAACTACCAACCTAACTGGTAATTTACTTCTCTAGGTCAAAGCACTGTTTTGGGTTTGAATAATTTAAATCCAGCAGAGTATTGGTCTAGTAGGGATCATCTCAACCATTACTGGTTCCCCTCCCCATCTCTCTCATGCATCATGTCTACCTTGGCAAACCCCTTTAGCAATTATGCAACACTTTCCATTTTATTTAGTAACAGAAATATATATATTATCTTTTATAACAAAAAGGTTCATCAATTCCAACATCCACACATATTCAGTCTGCCCATAGTATTTTAGCAAGTTATAGTTATATTTACAAGTTGGGGGAAACAAGGGTATATGCTTCAACAATAAACTCAAAGCATTCGCATACAAGAATGAGATAAACCCCTTGAGGTAGGGTATCACCATATATTATTCCTTATGGAAGGAATGCACTCCTCAAACAATGTTTGATACATTTACAATATTCATCTCTATGCTCATTACATTGCCCATCCCTTCTTTATATAATACTACTTAGGAACATTCTAGAGAAGGAACCTTCTAGAAAGCCTTCTCACGTTTACTATGTTCAAACAACTACAATATATCTAACTACCATAGTTGGACTTATTTAATAATATAGTGGACCTAATCCACCTTACATTGAATGGTCTCCATTATTATCACTATGGGCCCTTCGGCCTCCCCATTACCCCCCTAGAGCTACACTACATTCCATCCCCCTTTGCATGTTTTGTCCTCGAAACATGGGAAGAAACCATACAATATGACCGGCTAAGCAATGTAGCCAACTGGTACCGACTGATTCCATCCAAGGATATCCAAGAATAACATCCACATCATTGAGATCTTTGGCATGAAAATCAGAATGCAACACATATTTGTCCATTGTAATCTTCATATCTTTAAAAATTTGAATATTTTCACCATCAACATGCGTACTTTGAATATTCTTTCCGAGTACTTGCATCCTTTTAGGCAAATTAACATTGATAAAATCATGCATGCAACTAGAGTTGATAGAAACAATAACCTTTTCTTGTTGAATGCATCCATGAACCTGTAATATGGAGTTGCCACATGAAAATAAACCTTTGATGATTTATTTATCCTTACTCTTGGCATGAGACCATTTGTCTAAAATTAATTTTCAAGTGCTTCCTCGAAAAGGGACATCCACTCAAAAATAGTCAAATGATTGCCACCATATGCGAGCATCTTCTTTGAATCCATAGTGTAGATGAATTTCCCACCCCTCTTTCCATAATGACTTGCAATTTTGTATATATTCTTCAATGTTAGGGCCATCATCCCAGTAAAATTCATCTTGCTTGGAAGAAATCTTCAACAAAAAACCAGGGTTTTAAAAATAACTTACTGTGCAAATCTCACGGCTTTTTCTAGAAAAAAACCCTAAAAATTTGTCGAGTTTAAAATGTTGATAACTTTACTTCTCAGACTTTGTTTAGTATGGTTTTTTTCTTTTTTTAAATTCATATTTTTCGGAGAGGAATTCAAATATCGAATTTGTTTCTGCAAATTTTGCTCATAAAATTTCAAAATTGAATCTGAAGTGCATCTCCCCCTTTTTTCCCTTGAAAAAAAAATTCTACAAAAAGAACCAAAATTTTCTTCCTTTCTTTGGCCGAAGAAAGTGCTCTAATACCAAATGTTATGTTCTCATATCTGAATATAGAATCTAGAAGATAAATCTTGAGCTTCAACAATAAACTCAAAGCATTCACATACAAGAATGAACACAAGAATGAGATAAAACCCTTGAGATAGGGTATCACCATACATTATTCCTTATGGAAGGAATGCACTCCTCAAGCAATGTTTGATACATTTACAATATTCTTCTCTATGCTCATTACATTATTCATCCCTTCCTTATATAATACTACCTAAGAACATTCTAGAGAAGGAACCTTCTAGAAATCCTTCTCACATTCTTATGCTCACATTACTACAATATATCTAACTACCATAGTTGGCCTTCTTTAATAATATAGTGGACCTAGTCCACCTTACATTGAATAGCCTCCACTATTATCACTATGGGCCCTTCGGCCCCCCCATTACCTCCCTAGATACACTACACAAATTGTCCTCTCCTCCAATTTGAAAGTGGCATTCATCAATATCCACCTACATAATCATCTTCCTATCTCTTATTTTCTGCAATAGGAATCCACCTTAGCAACCTTGTTGTCGTCTCTTCTCACCGAAGTAGGAATCCATCTAACCAAAATATATCGTCCTCTTTTTTTAATGAAGCATGATAGGAATTCACCTTGACAAGTGGAGTATTCAACTCATGTGCCAACTAGAAATTTAAGTTACCGATTAAAAAAAGATAGTATTTTTTTTTTGTTGCTTGGAAGTAATCATCTTCTTCCTGGTTAGGTTGATTTTCTTTTTCTTCTTCTTTTGAATTCCAAGCCATGTAACTTATTTTAGTCTTCCTTACTTTGCCTTTGAGTACATCATTTACCCGGATTTTACAATCCTATGCACTCTAACATAGTTTTCCACAAAGATAACAATTGCTTTCCTTTTTTATGTTGTTGCCATCTCCTTTGTTTTCATATTTCCTTTTTCTTTTGCTAAAGAAGACTCTTTCTGTTGAGTTTTGGTGTACCTTGGGAAGTGGTCCCCTTGTGGTTGTGAGACTCTAACCACAAGAGGGAAATATTTGTGACTGTGTACCTTGTACTTTATGTCTAATTCCACATTGACTTCACTTATGTCAAAAAGGTGGAATTTGTCACTTAAGGCAAAAGTGACAATTAATTCACTTTGTGGGTGAACTGAGGGACACAAAGTGAACTTTGGAAACTTAACCCAAAGTGGGTTTCTTAGTGAGATTCTTTTGGGATGATCTCACCCATTGATTAGATGTGGCTTGGAGTGATCTATGTTGATGATTATAGCTTCGTGAGGCATCCTCCAGCACACAGACTAAGTGAGTCTGCCTCTGAGAGAGCCCATGAGTTGGGTGTGCCCATGAGATGGGTGTGTCGTTCCTTTCTGAGACTAAGATGGAATGTTGTGTGCCCCTGTGTGGGGAGGATGCCCATGAGATGGGTGTGTCATTTGAGATGAAACGATGTGTGTACCCCTGTGAGGGGTGAAGGTGCCCATGCGATGGGTGTATCGTTCTCCTCTGTGTAGAGAGTTGAGACGATGTGATACTCCAGATGATTCTCCTGTGAGACTCCGTGAGATAGAGATCTGTTGAGTAGGACGTCCCTGTGGCTGAGCACAGGTGGACGTGCCCCTAGTGGTTGAGCACTAATGGGTGTGTGAGATCCCTTGCTTCCAGATGATTCTCCTATGAGACTCAATGAGATAGAGAGCTGTTGAATAGGACGTCCTTGTGGTTGAGCACAGGTGGACGTGCCCCTAGTGGTTGAGCACTAGTAGGTGTGTGAGATCCCTTGCTATATTGTCTAAGAGGAAGATTTACCTGTAACCCTAATTGTGATGTAAAGGGTACAGGTCGGCCCCACCATAAAGTGAAAGATAATTAATATTGTAATTATTAATTATATTTTGAGTTATTGAGGTCGGCCTTGTTGTGCCAATAGACACCACTTTTGATGTGTCCAATCTAGTATAAATAAAGGTGATTTCCCCATTGAGGAAACAAACAAGTCACATGACATTTGGAAATTTCAGCAAGTACATCTTCTAGGGCTGAAATGCGCACCTCTCTTGGGCGCTAGCTTCTTGGTTTTAGAGAGCACCCTTTTGTGTGCTAGGTCTATGGTGTGGGAGGTCTTTCTCTTGAGAATATAGCAAAGGATTGTTGGGTTTCCTTCCCTTGTTGAGAAGGGTTTCCCAGGATATGTCTTGTGTTCTTGTGCATGGTATTTCTTCTTGTGATCTTGGTTATTGCAACAATTGTTAATGGTGTAGCTGCATTTGTTTAAGGTTCAAGTAAATGCTAAAATTGAAATAAACCTCATGCTTGAGCCTAACATAGTGAAAATTCAACATGGTATCAGAGCATAGGTCTTGAAGAACCCATTGCACAAGCTTCAAGCAAGCTGTCCTCCTCTTTCTGCAAAACCGTACGGCCTCCTAGGGTTTACAGAAAATCTGTATGACCCTCTCTTTTTGGGTGTTTCAGCACCTTAAACTTGGACGTTGGGGCTAAAAATTATATAGGAGTGTACGTCCTCCTTCAGCGCACCTCCAACAAGCTTCAGATTGCATTTCCAAGCATTTTGGATTTTTGGCCCTAGGGTTTCGCAATTTTCTGCAGAAAATTCAGATTTAGGGTTTTTACAGCTCACCAGTGTTCTTCTGAATTTCAAGGCTTATTGTTGGCAGTCATAAGCCCAACAAAACCTAAGTTTGCTAGCCTAGCCTAGCCGTTAGGTTTTCTAGCCCAATTGGCAAGGGTTTGTGAAGAATCTGAAAATATGAAGAACAGAACCTTGGTGGAAGATAGGCTTGATGGACCAAGCAACTTCGGTTGTTGGAAGTCAAGACTTCAGATCAATCTTGAAGAGGAAGATCTATTGTGGACAATACAAAAAACTTTACCAAAGACAGCTACCGATGAAGAGAAGGAAGAAAGGAAGGAAGATGACGTCAAGGCAAGGAAGATAATCATCTACTCAATAAGAGATCATCTCCTGCCTTGTATTGCCAACCTGAAGATAGCTTATGAAATGTATGAGGCATTGAAGAATATGTTTGAGAGTGACAACACCCTCAGAGCTCTTACATTGAAGGGCCAAGCTTCAAAATATCAAGATGACAAAAGGAGACACCGTTGTTATCTTCTTCATGAAGATGTCAGAGATCAGAGATCAACTAGTTGCCATTGGAGAAATCATATCAGCACTCTCAGGTATGCACTTGTATATATTATTTGTATCATTGTCATGAGGGTACTTGCAAGAGGAAGGAACCTTTGTTGCAATCGTGGATTCAGAGGGATCTCAGTGCATTCAGAGGAACAACACACTGGAAGTGAAGACTCTAGGTTTGATTGTTTTAATTATCATGCCTCTAACCTACATTTCTAAGTTTGCTACATTACAAGTAGGTGTTGTAGTTGTGACAACAATCCTTAAATTGTTTTGATTCTAGAGATATACTCATTATTCTCCTCTAGGAGATATTCTTGTTTTGTTTCATTTCGGTTGTTTTCTTGTTCCAGGCAGGTTAACAACAAAGAAAGATGTTTATCCTTCAGACTTTCAGAGGGAGTCAAAACTATTTGAGGAGGAGGAAGAACAGAACCATCATTGAGGCAACCAAAGCGATAATACATGATCAAAGTCCAGCTATGATTATGTGGGCAGAAGCATGCATGACAGCAGTATATGTTCAGAACATGAGTCCTCACCAGATTTTGAAGAACATAACTCCTGAAGAAGCCTGAGATTGGACACTTCAGGATATTTGGGTGCCCAATATATTTTCATGTACCCAAAGAGAAGAGATCCAAGCTAGACTCTTCAGGGAGAAAAGGTACATCTATGGGATACAGTGAATCTTCGAAAGCATATTGAATCTACATCCTTGGTCAGAGACAGATTGAGGTAAGCAGAGATGTTATCTTTGAAGAAGAGATAGCCTTTCAAAGATCCAGAAAATCTCAGATGGAGATTGACAGTGAGACAATACCTTCTTCCCCTTCAGCAGTTCAGAGGGAGATAGCCATTGATACAATTGATCTAGTTGCTCCAGATGATATTCCCAGAGACATTGCAGTAGGCCATAAAAGGCCTGCCTGGGCTCGACAAACTTTGCAAGAGGCAGAGGGACATACAGCTACTCAAGGCACATCCCGAGAGAGCAAGAGACCAAAGAGATTTTCGAGCTACTTTTCAACCATGAGCCACATCATTGATTCTAAGCCTTCTTGTCATGAACAAGCAACAGGAAAGCAAGTATGGCAAGATGCCATGACAGAAGAATATCAATCCATCTTGAAGAATGATGTATGAGATATTGTTCCGAGACCAAAAGGGAATTCTGTAGAGACTTCCAAGTGGATCTATAAGATCAAGCATGCAGTTGATGCAAGTGTCGAGAAATACAGAGCGAGATTTGTAGCCAGAGGATTCTCACAAGTAGAGGGAGTTGACTATGATGAGACATTTGCTCCAGTAGCCCGATACAATTCCATTTGTACTATCATTGCACTAGTTGTATCCATGGGTTGGAAACTACATCAGATGGATGTAAAGACAGCCTTTCTCAATAGTGAGAATGAGGAAAAAGTTTATATCGAGCAGCCAAAAGGATTCGTGATACACGACGAGAAATCTCATGTGTGCAAGTTGAAGAATGCCCTGTATGGACTAAAGCAAGCACCTCGTGCTTGGTATGAGAAAATGGATGGATTCTTGATGAGTTTCGGCTTCAACAAGAGTGTTGTTGATCCAAACCTATATTATTATATTGTTGGTAACGAGTGCCTAATCTTGGTTTTGTATGTGGATGACTTATTCCTCATCGGCTCAAAAAGACTTATTGTTGAATGCAAGCAAGCATTGACGTCTAAATTCGAGATGAAGGATCTGGGTATGATGCACTACTTCTTGGGACTAGAAGTATGGTAAAGGACTAATGAGATTTTCTTGAGTCAAGGAAAATATACAATGGAGATATTGAAAAAGTTCGATATGACAGAGTGCAAAATCCATGCCTACACCAATGGTGATGAATTTGAAGAAAATGAATTATGTTTCTACTGATTCAGGCGAGATTGATCCACATTTGTACC
>ML798636.1:503886-524834 GCA_009831015.1 Picea engelmannii | reverse complement strand
GAACCACCTCAACCTTCGACTTCAACTTTATTTGGTCGACTAACCTCGACCTTTGACTTTGAATTTACCTGGTCGATTAACCTTGACCTTCGAATTGTTGTCGATCTACCTCAACCCTCGACTTGTTGTCGATCCACCTCGACTTCGACCATCAGTCGATCCAACTTGACTAGAATTTCACTGCAAAGAATATAACAAACCAACATTCTCCCACTTGTTATCTTATTTGATGAAAATAGGAGATTCCTGAACTTTCGTTCACAAACCCAGGGCAAAAATGCCCATTACTTCTTTGTGCTAAGATAACTTCACAACACTCATAGAATTAGTCAACAAGTCTGTTATGTTTCCTAATGTGTCTACTTTCTCCAGTAGCACCTTGTTACTTTCCACCATATCTCTTACGAAATGGTATTGTACATAAATGTGCTTAGTCTTCGAATGATAAGCATGTTTCTTTTCCAGAAATATTGTGCTTTGAATGTTGCAACTTATCTTCATAGCTCTCTGTTCAAACTCGATTCTGGAACACAACCTTTGCAGACATATTGATTCTTTGATTTCATGAGTGGTCTCCATGTATTTAGCTTCTATTGTTGGCAAGGCTACGACCGTTTGTTGCTTACTCATCCAACTTATTGCTCCACCAAACATCTTGAAGACATATCTGTTGCTCGACCTCCGTCAGTCCAGATATCTAGCCTAGTCGGCGTTGACAAAGCCATGTATATTTAATTTACCAATATCACCTTCGAGTTTTCCTTGGTAGCATATATCATATTCATCTGTGCCACACAAATACCTGAATACTCTCTTGATAGTTGTCCAGTGATCCTTTATAGGTGTTGACATGTACCTTCTCAACACTCCCACTACATGGGAAATGTCTGGTCAAGTGCAGAACATCACATACATTAGACTACCAAAAAAAAATTCATAGGGAACACATGCCATGTCCTCTATTTATTCCTATGTCTTTGGAAATTGTTCATCAGTTAGCCTTTCTCCCACAAGAATTGGCACCTTCATCGGTTTGCAGTCCTGCATGTTGAAATGTTTTAGAATTGTTTCAACATACTTCATCTGATTCAACTAGATATTTCTAGCGGCTCGATCTCTCTTCATCTCCATTCCCATAATGAATTTAGTTGCACCAAGATCCTTCATGTTGAACTTGGAGGATAGTTTCTTCTTCACCTCCTTTATTGTGTCCATGTGTTTCCAATCACCAACATGTCATCGACATACAAAGTTACATATATGAAATGCCAATCTTCTTCCTTGGAATATATGCAGTGATTAGCTTTTATTTTGACAAATCCCAAACTAAGGATGTATGTGTCGAACTTCTGGTACCACATCCTTGCTAATTTCTTTAGACCATAAAGAAATATTTTTAGTTTACACACTAAATCTATCTTTCCCTTTACTACAAATCCTTCAGGTTGTTTCATGTAGATTTCCTCTTCTAGGTCCCCTTGTAGGAACATTGTCATCACATCCATATGGTCTATTTCTATATTGAATGTTGCAGCCAGAGACATTAATACTCTAATGGAAGTTAATTTTGAAACATGGGAAAAAAACTCACCAAAGTCAACTCCCTCGAATTGGGAATATCCTTTCGCTACTAGTCGAGCTATGAACTTCTAGACTTATCCTGCGACATTCATCTTCTTCTTGAATAAACATTTACTATCGACAAGATTTCTTCCACTAGGTAACTTGACTAAATCCCATGTATCATTATTGTGAAAGGATTCCATATCTTCAACCATGGAGTCCGTACAAAGTTTACCCTTTGCCGAGTCGACTCCCTCATCGACCGAATTGGGTTCATCGCCAATGGAAGTTAACATGAATGTGGAATGGAAGTCAAGCAAACTATACCTTTCAATTAGTTTTCTTACTCTTTCTTACCTCCTTACTACCAGAGTTTGTTGTTCCACCTCTTCTCTAATTCATTCAACTTATCTGAATCATCTTCTTCATTCCTTAGTTCAAACTGAACCATATCAGGATTATTCTTGGTCTAAACAATTTCCTCAGGCTCAGACTTACCTTAGAATTCTCTAAATACCACATGTCGATTGTACATTGTTTTCCTTGATGCATGATCCCAGAGCTTATATCCTTTCATTCCTTCTTTGTACCCAATGAAAATACATTTGACTGCCTTCTTATCCAGCTTGCTCCTCTTTTCATTGGGAACATGCAAAAATGCATCATAACCAAATAATTTGAGATGTGAAATCGAAGGCTTTTGACTCGACCATACCTCATGTGGAGTCATGTCAACTAGCATTGACAGAGGAGACATATTCACCAGATATCTTGCAATGTCAACTACCTCCACCCATAATTGTTGTGCAAGCCCAACACCACTGAGCATTCTCCCTGCCTTACGCATCAATGTTTTATTCATTCTCTCAACAACTCCATTTTGTTGTTGTGGGGTATATGGTGTGGTATTTTGGCGTACTATGCCACACTTCTTGCACAACTGATCAAATTATTTTCCACATAATTCACCACTATTGTCATTTCTTAGAACCTTAATCTTCTTGTCTGTCTGGTTTTCTACAAGAGCTTTAAACTCTTTAAGTTTATCAAAAACCTATGATTTCTTCCTCAGGAAATATATCCACATCTTACTGGAAAAATCATATATGAATGAGACATAATACAAGGATCCACCAAGTGAAGGAATTGTAACCAAGCCAAACACATCACTATGCACCAATTCTAGAATCCCATTTCCCCTTGTCACTCTAGAAGGGAACCTCATCCGACTTTGTTTTCCATATATGCAATGTTCACAAAAGTCAACTTCTAAACCACATTCACGAAAACCTTTGACCATTCCTTTGATGTTCATAGCTAAAAGTCCTTTTTTTCTCTAATGTGTCCCATCCTCTCATGCCATAGCATGGTCGGGTCAACTTTATCATGTCTTATCGAGTCGGTTTGTACCAACTCAGCCCGATTCACATTGAGTTGAGTCATTCTCGGGAGCAATGATGTTTTTGCATATAGTTGAGTCGACATTCCATAACAACTTGTATAGGGTTCCAATCCAAACTCCTTTCATTAAGACCATCACACCTTTGATCATCTTGCATGAATTCTTCTAAAATAGAGTGTGCACTCCATCATCACTCATATTACTAACACATATCAGTTTTATTGCCAAACCTGAAATGTGTAACACACCTCAAAGGGTTCTTCTCCTCCCATCCCATAGTATTAGTTGAACTCTTCCTCATCTGACAATTTTGGTTGTTGATTCATCTCCAAAGAACACATCACCTGCATCATATCGTTCATACTCGTAGAACCATTCTCTATGTGGTGTCATATGATATGATTTTCTCGAGTTGATCAACCAAACACCTTGATCTGACTGTGTACTGGTTGACACTAGGTACACATCACCTCCCTTATTCGAGGTCATCTTTTTCTCATTTGACTACTTCTCGTAGGATCTCATACTAAATTCCATCGCCCTCCACTTACAATCATTTTTGTAATGCCCAACTTTACCACATTTCCAACATATTCTTACTGACTGAACCAGGGATTTAGATCTACCCTTCGACTTAGACTTTCTACCAGAGAATTTTCCTTTATCTCTTTCAACTGGTTTCCCTCTCACCACTAAATCAACTTTGGTCAATCCTTCCATGTTCTTTCTTCTCATTTCTTCAGACAAAAGAGAAGCAACCATATCTTCTAGCGCTAGTGTGGTTGTATTACTCGTTATAGCCATGACTAAGCTATCCCAGGAGTCTGGAAAAGAAAATAATATGCTTATACACTTCTCCTCCTCAGTGATTTTAATATCCATAGACGATAACTGGCTTAAAATGGTATTAAACACATTTAAATGCTCAGTCGCTAAACTTCCATCACTCATTCTCAGAAGATACAATTTATTTATGAGAAAGAACTTATTTACCAGATATTTTGACTGGTATAAGTTTCCCAACTTGTCCAACAGTGTCTTGGTTGAATCTTTGCTTGATACATTCAAGATTACCGAATTTGCAAGACAAAGTCGAATCGTACGTCTCGCTCTTCTTTCAATTTTCTTCCATTCTTCCATCGACATGCCTATCAGTGGGGTGCCTGGACGGAACGTTGTCCATTGTTCTCGATCTACAAGAATATCTTCCATTTTAAGCTTCCAAAGATCAAAATTATGGCCATTGAATTTTTCTATATTTATTCTTGAACTGCTCGCCATTCTTTACCATGATCTTTAACACAATTTATGACTTACAACTCTTATTGTACCTAGGGTTTAGCTCTCAGATTCATTATTGATAAATCAAGATATGATACACATGTCAAAGTCTAATACATATCTGATACCACTTATCAGGAAATGAGATACACTTCCATACTAAACCTAGCAGAAGAGAAGAAGAATTTAATCAAGAATGTAAATGACAAAGAAATCACACAGTATACAAAGATTTTACCCTGAAAACCCAAACCAGGAAAAACAACATTCGTTGAGCATTTTTCTCTCTTGTCGTCTTATTCAATATAAATAAAAGGTTACATGTCTAACCTTGGTCCACACCTAAGACACAATCAACATCATATCCTTTTTCTTACGCAAGAACAACCCTGTAGCCAATCTGGCTTACATTTTCATGACCAACAACCTCTAAATTACAGACTCTTGGTGATTAACTATCCATCATCTAAAGATTCAAAATTATCCTTTATGGCCTTACAACATGCCTCTTTATAGGATTTACAACAGGAAAATCTTAAATACATGGCTCCCAAAAAAAATTACAGATCCATGCAGATCATTGGCTACAAATCCCGCAAATCTCAGGATTTTGTTATAGTCAAATCCAAGTCGAATTATTAGTCGACTACCATTGGGCCTTCATTCGGTCTTCATTCGGTGGCCACATGCTTGCCTGTCAACCTCTTCTCGATTGACCTCTTCGACTCACTTTCGATTCCTTTACCATGTCGAACCATCTCGACCTTCAACTTCGACTTTACCCGGTAGAATAACCTCTAACTTCCACTTATTATCGATCTACCTCGACCCTCGACATGTTGTCGATCCACCTCAAGTAGACTTCACTACAAATAATTTAACAACCCAAAAGATCTAAATCAATTGTTCCTTTCCTACATACCTGAACCGATGTATTATTCTAATTAAGAGGGTAGTAATGGTGCATGGCTCCAAATAAGTAAATATTTATTGTGATGAGGCCATATGGTTTGAGGCTCTTGAATCAAGAACTTGTTGAGCACTCAACACACCCTAAAATTATATGTTCATTTTTACTTTTGGGTACCACTTCATCCTTTGTACTGTCTGTTTTTCCTTCAGTACGAAACTGATACATGTGCTTATTTTTATGTTTCATGTTTGAATTTTCTAAAATTTTCCTGAACATACAACAAATAATCATCTTAACCATTAAAGGGTACTTAACAAGCTACTTAAGGAATCGACACACTAAATCTTTCCCCAACGCGCTTAGGAGTTCATCATTAATAAAAGTTAAAGGTGATGAAAATCATTTGAGAATTTTGAAATAGTCGAACACCGATATTCATCGGCGTCAGCAGAAGAAAGTCTTTCTTTTTGCGAATGAACTTTGGCAGGGGTATCGCCGAAGACTGAATCATTCATATTCAACGGGAAAATGAAAAAGGTAAGCGGCATGCAAGGAGAATATCATTGTCACTGACCGTCGACACCCAATGTGATTTCGGCGTCGTGGAGTTACAAAATAAAATACACATTAAATTGTACATTTTAAAGTATCGATCCCCGATGCCATCCAAGTATAGATAGTCACAATATTTTTTTCCTTTAGTGATTTCGACATGAGTAGAGTCCCTAAGTGAAATCATTACCCACCATTTGAATGCTAAATTTTATGTTCAAATACTTTAAGTAACCCTAGGTTAATAAGCCACATCAACGTCAATCGATATCAGAAGTTTTAGAGGGACCATATCAACAAATTCACATTGCAATAATAAAAAATATAAAATCACATAATTTGTGCAAAAGACTCATATAAAATAACGCAGTTAATTTACATCCAAAATGGAACGGGATACATTCAAGAAGCTTCGAGTTTTCATATAATTAGAAAATTTCTCGCCAAACTTGGGCTACATACAAATAGATACCATCGACGTCTTTAGTGACTGACCCAGTCATAGTGAGAGTATAAAACCCTTACAACAAAAGAGAAGAAATGTTAAGTGTCACTTCAGGGAACGCAAAGCAAAGGCTCTCCCATTATGCATCTCCTACGCATGCACCCTCTCCCGGACTACTTCTCACACCCTGTAATGTTTCCTTTTCCTCTTTCGCTGCCATCCTCTGTGCCTCGCGCAACTACACAATTGTGTCTTGAGATTCTCGAAGCTGTCTCTGGAGCCAAATTGTGCTTCCTCCGCGACCCTGCGATGTCGTTACCTCCTGGTTCTTCACTGCCAACTGGCTCCGCAACTCTCTATTTTCTTGGTAGAGTTCATCTATGGCAAGTTGGGCCTGCTCTAACTTCTGGATGGAGCTCTTGATGGGAGAACCCAGTCCTTTTCCCCTCCCCTTTCATCCCCCTCTTCCTTTACTGGCAGTCACCATGAGCCTTGACCAGTTAGTAAGCATTGTAGACCCCTCAACGGCGGGATGTACACTCAGCTCAGCTGGGGGGCAGTCTTCCTCCCTTTTTCCCATATCTTTCCTAGGCCTTCCCCTTCTCCATGGTTTTTGCTCCTGTGGGGGCGCGGCCCCCAGCATACATATTTTAGGCGCACTTCTCTCCACCCTAAATTCCACTAGAGGCACTAACACCCTCTTCGAGCAAAATCCTATACCTCATGTTGAAGCTTCAAGGGCACTGGAAGCCAATAAGAAAGAGTCTCGGGTGCATTGGGGCTCAGACCTGGCACTACGGCTACCTCGCAAACCTCGTCCCTTATTAGAGGGGGATCCCATAGTGCAACAACGTGGTGGTTTGGATGTCTACAGGTGATAAATTGTTGGAAGATTGATTGTTGTCATTGATGTCAACCCTAATCATGGGTTTTGGACCGCAAGATTGATAAAGGTATTTGGACATGAAGGAAAATGCACATGCATATACAACACCCATCAATGGATAGTATACATCATGTTGTTTCCGGTGGTATGTGGCATGTCACATGGATCCTCATGGTTGAGGAGAAATAAATTTTTGAAGATGACAAAGTGAATTGAAAAAGGAAGTACATGTAGGCCCTGAAAATAATTACAAAATAAGAAAGTGTCAGGTCGGCCCTAATGTTAAAAGGAAGTGACATAAATGGTATAAATAAATATCATTATACATTCATTTGATACAATTTTAATTTCAGAGGGAAGAATAAGTAAAAGAAGGCCGGATTTCAAGGGAGGATGAAGTCTTTTGGTGATGTGTTCTAAGGTATGTCATTTTCAGGTCATCTTACCATTTTTGCTATAACTTTTTTTCTAGAACGATTCAGATGGTGAAATCACTATGGTATTTATAAGACATATCAAGGTACCTCTGGTAAAAATTTCAGCTCTTGATTTGCTATAATTACGGAGATACACTCTGTGGAATATAGGGTTTGTGACCAGTCCTGAAACTAGTCAATAAACAGGTGTTCTGGGTAAAATTGTCATAACTTTTTCATACAAACTCCAAATGTAGTGGGACCACTTCCATTGGAAAGAGTACAGACTTTAGTTTATTTTGTGTGAGTTTCAGAATCATATGTTAAATATTGAGCGCAGGGCATGTTGTACAAGTTGGGTCTTCTGAACAGACCAGAATTGAATAAAGTCTACCATTCTTTCTATAACCTCTTTTTGGGGAGGATTCAAGGAGTGAAAATTAGAGGAGTTTCAGAGAATACATTGAGTAACATTATCTACAGGATCAGAGTACTCCAAGAATTGAATAATTTCAGAAATTGAAGAAGTCTCAGAAAGCATTATCAGGTTCTATGTGATGATTGGTTGATGGTGATGATCCAATGTAAAGTTTTATTATCTCTCATATATTCTTGGGTGGAAGGAAGGGGAAAGGATAGAGAGTTCAAATCTCTCTTGATATTGTAGGATTGTATCTTCCTCTTGGAGGTTTATCCCTCCCTTTACATTTGGAAGCTGTAGCTACCCTTGGAAGTCATTACTTCCCTTGAACAAAAACTATTGATTATTTCTCATATATTGTGCATGGTGTATTGTGGTGTATTGGTGTAAATCTTATATTATTTTTCATTGCTCATTGTATATAATTGAATGGTTTAAGTATAAGTTGAAAAAGTTTTTTTAAATTATACTTGATATTGATTCACCCCCCTCTCAGTATCAACATAAAGGACCACTACACCGAGTTTCGCCTGAATAAACTCACAAGACCAACGTTACAGAGGTATAAACTTGAATTTTGCATGGAATCCCCCACATAATTCCTATAATTTATAGCCAAACAAAGGTGAAAACCAAAGCGTTCCAAAGAACACTCATGCCTCGTGACATGATGCCTTGAAGACTTAACGCGTCACAACTACTCGTCAGATGTAATCCAAAACACATAAAACGTCGTTGATTGGAGTCGCAGGGAATGTGCAGTACGATCATTCCAATTTCTTTAAACTCCCCAACTTCCTTTATTGATGAATGATAGTTGAAACACTTGGTCATATGGATTCTGGAGACATTCAACGACTTCCTTACTATGGTATTCGACCTTCTAGGAGCATACACGCTATGACGATTCCCAGTCCCAAAGGTCGAGCAACTACTATGACGGTTCCAATGCTCTTATCCATCGTACTCGATTTGTCACTCTATGACGCATTGACGTGACTCGTTTAAATTGAAGAGGAGCGATGACGTCGATAAAAGACATCGCAGGTCATTCAAAGGAGCAACTGGGCAGTGGGATCACGTAAGTATTAAACGATCGAGACTAACGCGCTCCACAGGTATGCACCGATCCATTATGTTTGTTGGTACCTTATGCCCTATTGCTTGATCACTAAACTATCTCAACCCCACTTGCAGGAATGATTCCCCAATCACCGAACAAAGATTGCTCCACGATCGCATCGATGAACCCAAAATAAACACTGAAGCAAAATCGATAGAGTGATGAAGGATGCCAAGTTCCTCAAGTTTGACACCCTCGATAATTTCATCGACCTGAGTGACGTGGTCAAGCTATATGTCGAACAAGATTCATTATGGACTGAAGAGTCCACAAAGATAGACTATGTGAGGCTAGGGCAAGTACAACAATTTACAGAACATCAGATCAGAGCCTGGGCCATGCTACAGCAGTTGAAATCCAGTTTAGTGAATTACTGGGCACATGGAGTAGACATCAGGGGAATATATGTGGCCTCATTGGAACAACACAGATTTCCATGGGCCCAAACTTGTGAAGAATTGTTTGACAGCTGGAATGAATACAAGAGAAGTCACCCTTTCCAAGAAGTATCTCAGGACGACTGTTAAAGAAGTTGTTAGAAGATAACATCACGTGGCAATTTTTGTTTTGTTTAAACTGCACTTATCCATTAGTTTTAGTTAACACTTTATATTATAAATAGAGACATCGACTAATGAGTAGAAGGTCGATGGTTGTTGTAAGACTCTTTCTTTTTTGGTCATTAAGAATTATTTTGAGCCTGCTATGAATTAAGAAGTCCTTCTGGATCAAAGACAAGCTATTTTCATCAGATGCATGTGATTGGACTTGGAGAAGAACTACTTCCTATCCTGTTCCATGAATGATGCAGTAATGAGTAAGATAAATTAATTGTGTTGTCAAGTTATATGGTGCAATGTCTTGATGTTCTTTGCTTTAATGATGAAGATAAATTGTTGTGTTATTATGTAATGAATGGTTATGGTAGATGAATTATTTTTCTTGCCATTATATTGTTACATATGTGCTTTCTTTATAATAGTTAGTTTCTCAAACAGTGATTGGATGCTCACATGGTTAATGTATTAGTACTAGGCCTGTGGTATAGAGTAATTGTCTACACATTGAGTAGCGGGTTATATCAAGCTTAACCTCTTCCTAATAGTTAAAATTTAATCTTGTTGTTTGCCAAGTTGGTTTATACTCGCTTGCATCTCTCATATCAGCCCCACCCAAGAGAAAATACAGAAGAAAACAATCCTAACTAAAGGAAGAGCCTTCACAAGAAAACACAAAATCCCATTAATAAATTGGCCGGATTGCAAGATCTGGAGAACCATTCCATTTTAAACGCTACAAAGTCTAATTGGGCCTCGGTGGTGGGTTTGGTTCCTACTATTGAGTAAATGGATTTAGGACCCATCAACAGAATTGGTGCTAGAAGGAGGGCCTAAGAATGAATGGCTAAATATATATTTTATTTATCATTTCAAATAGCCTACAGATCCATAACATCTCACATGCATGGCTAGTCCGTCACAATATAGGACACACATGTTGAGTATTCTCGAAACGGATAACTCACCCCAACCCGAGGAAGAAACTTTTCACCCTGAAATACCTTACACCCTTCCTCATGAGGAAGTGAATCAATTCAGGAGAATCACTAGAGCCTACGCCCGATAGATCGGTGTGTTGTCCTTAGCTCCCATCCTCCCTCGAAGAAAACAAAAAAGCAAACCAGTGGTCAATACTCCTTACGAGGTTTTCGTACACTCCGTACAATACTTAATAGATTTCACGATTACCGAAATCCAAGAACCTCTTAATCTATTACCTGAAACGCCAACGGGCGACATCTCTGAGCCAAACAAATTTTTGGAAGAAGAAGAGTTTGACTCGGATTCCGAATATATGGAAGGTAATAGCAACCATGAGGAAGAAGGAGAAATGCTTCTTCAGAACAACTAGCCTTGGTTGGCCGGAGATGCTGTGGTTGTCCCCAGATGAGTACATAATCTTCCCCGGCACCCGGAGAAGTTGCTTCCCAAGTATGACCCCAAGACTTCAGGTTTACCTAAAGATCACATAAATAATTTCATACTCATGATTAGACTCATGAATGTCCAGCATGAAGATGTAGTTTGCAGACTTTTCCCCTACACGTTTGAAAATTCAGCTTCCACGTGGTATTTTAATTTGCCAGTAGGATCGATAACCAGCTGGACTAAGTTCCAGAAAGACTTTCTAGATAAGTTTGCAAAAGAAACTACCATGGGAGCCCTGATGGCTAAGTTGTTCACAACCACCATGAGCCCGAAAGAGAGGGTCAAAGATTTCAATCAAAAATTCACGACTATCTTAAACAAATTCCATCCCACGACAAAACCAACTCAAGAGTTGCAAATCGAGGTTTATGCCAACGCGCTCTTGGCTTCTATTTCTGTGTTTGTAAAAAGAGTCGCTAAGCAAACCCTGGAGGAAAATTTTGAAGAGGCCAAAACGATAGAATTCCAGATGAAAGGATGTAAAGAAGGCCAGGCCTCTCTAGTAAATAAAGAAAACCAACACCCTCCCAGGAGGGGACTCCTTTTGACTAGACTGTCGAGAAAACCGGTTGAACAAACTCCCGATAAAGGTAATCGAGATATAGAATATCTACAACGCATGGTTAAAAAATTATCAAACGAAATAATAGACATGAAAAGAAATGCAGGAGAGGGAAACCAAGGCCAAAGGCCCTATAAGCCTTTCTTTAAAAGAAACCCCCCTTTCAAATATATTGAAACTCTCCCAACTAACTTAAATATTGATCTAGGGAATGTTGCATTTGATTCTTTTTGTACTTATCATCAGGAGAACCACTCCGAAAGAGACTGCCCTCAATGGGTCCATGCCATGAATTTAATGGCCAATTGTTTTCTAGATGAAGCCTCCCTGACCGAACAACCAAGCAGTTCGGCCATGAATATTGTTGACCAGGAAGAAGTTGACCCACCACGAGATACAACCATACTGATATGGGATCCCAACCTGATCGTGGCTTTCGACGATTTGTTTGAGTCTCGGGAACAACCTGTGGAAGTTTCGGTGATACAGACTCGTAGTAAGAGCCTACCCGGCTAGAAAGATATTGATGCCACACGAGCCTCACAAAGTAAGCTAAATCCCGACCACCCGAAAACATCTTTCGCTCTCGGTAAAAAGTCTATAAGAATTCATACCCAGGAGTTGCCCAAACTAGATTACAACATGGTCGAAGATTTGAAGAAGCTAAAGGCCAATGTTTCAATTATGGATATATGCAGGATTCCTCAACAAAAAGACTTTTTGTTGCATGCATTGAACGATGCGGAAAACCCAACGATGGGTGATGGCCCAGGAAGGAGTTTGACTCACACAGATCCAGTGGGAAAACCAACTGTGAATACATGTTAGAGAGATAGAAAGGAGAGATCGTTTGTTCCCCCATTCCTCCTAACGTTTGAAATCTTCAATAGGAACCTTCACAACTATCTGGTAGATTCTAGAGCATCCACCAACATCATGCCCTTGTTTGTTTGCAAGAAATTGAATGTTGTTCCTCTCAAGAGTGATAAATAGGTCATACAACTGGACATGACCCAGGTCAAGGTCATAGGAGAACTCAAAGACGTGATGATGAGAACATCGACCCACCCCACGTTTTTGCAAGTGATCGACATTATTGTAGTAGATATCCCATAGGCATATGGGCTATTACTGAGCCGAGATTGGTCTAAAAATCTAAACGGATACTTCAGTACGGACTGGGCACACCTTTGGATACCACTGAAGGGATACAAGAACATGATCAGAATCGACAGGGAGCGATATCTAAAACATACAGCCACTGATTTAGAAACCCCTAACGAGACCTCGTCCACAGATTTCCCTATACTAGGCAATTATTCCTACAAATCCTACTTTGGAAACTCCGCCCCCCTCTTATACAATGTTCCTCTTACCCAAAACTACGAATTGATTTTCCAAGACAAATCGTCGATACCGACAGGAGACACTCTCTTATGCCAAAACCTGATGCTAGAGCTTGTGAAACAAGAGGTCAAGGAGCAAGAAACTAATAAGGGAAACATAAATAATGATTCTCGTTCACAACTTTGGACCCCTATTTTGATGGATCTAAATCTCAAGAAGGGTCTTGAACAGGATGCATCTTCATCGATCCTATTGGTAAATGCCATTTCTTGTCATGTAGGCTAGAATTCGAATGTACCAACAACACTGTCGAATATGAAGCTCAGGTACAAGGATTAAGGAAATCCATAGATTTGGATATCAAAGAATTGAAAGTTTTCGGGGACTATGAAATTATTGTTAGACAAGTAAGAAATACTATACATTGCAATTCTCCTCATCTAAAGAACCATCAGTAGAAGGTACATAGGTTAATAGAACACTTTGAGGCTTTTAATATCACTTTGATCCCCAGAACAAAGAATATTTTTTTTTACTTCTTGGCCAAACCACTTCTAGGCTGTCGCCTTTAGAAGATTATGAAACCTCTTGATTCACTATGGAACTGCTCTACAAACTGTTGGTACCTAATAACATTTTCATTTGTAAAGTCTTCAAAGGAGACGAACAAATCATAAACTTCTTGACTAACCAAAACAATTTCAAAGATCTCGTCATTGATGATGAAAAATTCCAATATTTTTCCACAGAAACTGATCCTTGGACAGGACGACCCACAGATAAATCAAAGGGTCACAAGATCCCGAAAGGGATAGCTAATCTAGAAAATCTATTTGATCTCAAAGTTCAATTTAAGGGACCCAAAAATGCAAAGACTAGTATCTCTTGTCCCCTGCATGAAACTATAAATCTTGGAACCCCAAAGAGTCCAAAGAATGTGAATCTGGGGCAAGACTATATCTAAGGAATAAAGGAAAGCTTACCTCAAATTATTCAGACAATACTAGGATGTCTTCACATGGTCCTATAAGGATTTGAAAACGTATGATACCCACATCATTCAACACACCATCCCTTAAAATCGGGAGTGAAACCTTTCCAACATGAGCTATGAAAGTATCACCCATCCCTAGAACCTCTTATGTATCAGCAGTTAAAGAATATTTTAGATGCCAAGATCATTTTTCAAGTTAGGCATTCCTCTTGGGTAGCGAACCTTGTTCCGTTGAGGAAAAAATCAGGAGAGATCTACCTATGCATAGATTTTAGGAACCTCAACCGAGCTTAGGAAAAGAAAAATTTCCCAGTCCCATCGATGGAACAACTCCTGAAGACAATGTCGGGATCTAAGATCTTCTCTCTACTAAACAACTTCTCAGGATACAACCAAGTCCTTGCTTCAGAGGAAGATTGTTTAAAACCACTTTCCAAACCAAATGGGGAACTTTCGCTTACAAGCGCATGCCTTTCGGGTTAATTAACGCAAGAGAAACCTTCCAAAGAGCCATGGACATAGCTTTCCGGGGACTAATCAATTAATGTGTGGTAGTGTATCTAGATGACGTGACAGTGTATTCAAAGAATAGAGAAGAGAACATCCAACACTTAACTCAGATTTTTGAGAGGTGTAGGAAACATGGTATATCCTTAAACCTTAAGAACACTATCTTCGGAGTCGAGGAAGGTAAGTTGTTAGGTCACATCATATCTCAAGTAAGGATTCACATAGACCCAAAAAGGATTAAATCCATAGCTCAACTTCCCTTACCCCATAACAAGAAAGCTATGTAGTCCTTTTTTGGGCAAATCAATTTTGTGAGGAAGTTCACTCCCAACTTCATAGAAATCATCAAACCCTTTCAAAAGATGATTTGCAAAGATGTCGAATTCAAGTGGGATGATGAGAGAAAATATGCCATCAACAACATCAAGGCCTCCATTTCCTGGGCCCTGGTGTTGCGAAGTCTCGATTTCGATAGATATTTTTCCCTTTATACTTTCGCCTCCGATCAATCGATAGCTACATTCTTGACTCAAAAGGATGATGAAAACAACGAAGCCCTGGTGTCATTTATGAGTACTAATATTCAAGGAGTTGAGCTCAATTATCCCGTTGTATACAAACATGCATATGTGGTTTATAAGGCAGTAAAACATTTCAGGTCTTACATCCTCAAGAATCACACTAAAGTAATGGTGCCACACCCTGCAGTCTGATCCTTGTTTACCTAGCAAGAAATGGGGGAAAGAAGAGGGAACTGGATGGCAGTGGTCCAAGAATTTGTTCTGGATATAAAACCTGCAAAACTAGTAAAAGGGCAGGGGTTGTGCAAGCTCGCAACCGAATCCAAAGATCAAGTAAATGAAGATTCTGGATGGGAGAACGAGATGGCACTATGGTGTGGTGAATTAGCATAAATCTCCCCAGGACAAGACTCCTAGTATAAAGATTTAACTTAGCTTCTACATCACGGGACTTGTCCCAAAAACCTCAACCCTAGAGAAAGGAGAGCCTTGAGATTAAATTATGCACAATATTGTCTTATAAATTCGGTGCTCTTCCGGATCAATTACGATGGGGTAATATTAAGATGTCTCAAATGAGAAGACGCAGACAAAGTCCTGAATGAACTCCATGATGGCCCCATCGGGGGACATTTTGCAGGAAACACTACCGCTCATAAGATTCTAAGAGTCAGCTATTATTGGCCCACCTTGTTCAAGGACGCCCATACTTACGCTAGAAACTATAAGACTTGTGAAATAAGCACTGGAAAGGAGAAAAGAGTGGCAGTCCCACTCCAACCCGTTACTGTCTCTCGGCCTTTCGAGCAGTGGGGTTGGGATATCATAGGAGAGATCACACCTAGCTCCTCGAAACTGCACAAGTACATTCTTACTGCCACCGACTATTTCACGAAATGGGTAGAGGCCATTCCTCTGACTCATGTAAATGAGAAGGTAGTGATCCAATTCATAGAACAACAACTAATCATGAGGTTCGATGTCCCTTCTGTTCTGGTCTTTGATAACACAACTTACTTTTCTTCCACCCTATTGACGAAGTTTTCTCTGGACAAAGGAATCGTAATCAGGTACTCTACAAATTACTATCCCCAGGGAAATGGTGTGGCAGAATTGACTAATAAAAACCCAATAAGGATATTAAAGAAGATGATTATGAATAATCAAAGAAATTGGCATAATCTACTCTATAATTCTCTATGGGCCGATAGGGTCACACCCAAGGAAGCCATAGGAAATTCCCCATACTTTCTGGTATATGGGCAAGAAGCCATCCTCCCAAATGGACTCTATCTTCCATCTCTTCAGTTGGCCCAAGATTCCAATGAAGAACCCTCATCGGCCATGCAACAAAGGATTAACACTCTACTCGTGCTGGAAGAAGAGAGAGAAAAGGCTAAGTCAAAATTCCTATCTCACCAACAGATAGTGAAAATATGGTTCAATAAGCATAAAGCTAAAGAAAAGAATTTTAAAGTAGGAGACTTAGTCCTGAAGTGGGACAGAGAAAATGAACCTAAAGGGAAACATTATAAGTTTTAGATTCTATGGCTTGGAACTTTCCAGGTAGCTGAGAAAATCGGGGCAGGCACTTATCGATTACAGAGTCTGAGGGGAGAACCTGATTCCCTCCTAGTAAATGGCCAAGCCCTACAACAATACTTTCAGTAAGTTAAAAATAATAATAAATAAATATATATATATATATATATATATATATATATATATATATATGTGTGTGTGTGTGTGTGTGTGTGTGTGTGTTTTACGTTCTTTGTTGAATGTCTTCACGATTGCACGAGTATGAATTTTGTTATTTCTTTTCTTCCTAGCTTTCTTTGCTTTTGAAGGTATGTCTAGTAAAACAATGGTTGGTATTAAGGTCGCACAACGTAGAAAACCCTATTCTTAACTCATCGCTCACTCACAAACACTAGAAGCACTAGAAAACTTGCAGTTACTTTGAGGAATCCTCTATCCAACCGGAGCAAATGAATGACTTCAGAGAAATGTCAAAAATGTCTACTTTGTGGTTCAGTTAAACCTCAAGGGAAAGAAGGAAAGCCAAAAAGGACTACATAAACCCAAAAGACAGAGCTAGCAAAGCATCCACCTTAACTCTCTCACCTATCAAATAAACAGGCATCCTTCTCTCCTACTCACTCAGTGCATCATGCTGAAATGAAATTGAAATTGTCAAAAGAGTGAACAGTAGGTGAGGGTATGCAGATATCTCCACTGGGGCTATGAACGCTTGCTAGCAGTGAAGCAAGGTCTGTGATGTCGGGGTGACTCCGTCGGGGCTATGGATGCTCCCTGGCAGCAGAGCGACATCGAAGCAGGTGAGTAGAGGTAATTAAAGGTCTCATGTCGGTGAATACTTTGCTAAACTTTGTAAAAAATAAAGGGGAATGAATCAGGGTCAAAGGAAATGAAGGAGGAACGAGGTTAAAACCCCATAGGAAAACCCAGAAGCATCAACTGAAAGACATCAAATGAAAAGGTTGAGAGGTTCTAATTTAAGACCAGTTGAGATTCTCCATCAGTTTCTATATCAACCGAGCCTTGATAGAGGAACAAAGATTCTGCGTTCGCCCAGTGAATCGCCATTTGTTGAGCACTCAACACACCCTAAAATTCTATGTTCATTTTTACTTTTGGGTACCACTTGATCCTTTTCACTTTTTGTTTTGCCTTCAATATGAAATTGATACCTGGGTTTATTTGTATGTTTCATGTTTGAATTTTCTAAAGTTTTTCTGAACATACAACAAAGAATCGTCTTAACCACTAAAGGGTACTTAACAAGCTACTTAAGGAATCGACACACTAAATCTTTCCCCAATGCGCATAGGAGTTCGGCATCGGTAAAAGTTAAAGGTGATGAAAATCATTTGAGAAGTTTAAAATAGCCAAACACCGATCTTCATCGGTGTCGGCAGACGAAAGTATTTCTTTTTGCGAATGAACTTTGGCAAGGGCATCACCGAAGACCGACCCATTTGGCTTCGACAGGAAAAATAAAAGGTAAGCGGCATGCAAAGAGAAGAGAGGTATCGCCAACACCCAATGAAATTTCAGCGTCGGGGAGTTACAAAATAAAATACACATTAAATTTTACATTTTAAAGTATCAATCCCTGACGCCACCCATGTATAGGTAGTCACATGATCTTTTTCCTTTAGTGCTTTTGACGTGAGTAGAGTCCCTAAGTGAGATCCTTACCCACCATCTGAATGCTAAATTTTATGTTCAAATACTTTAAGTAACCCCGGGTTAATAAGCCACGTCAACGTCAATCGATATCGGAAGTGATAAAGGGAACATACAAACAAATTCACATTGCAATAATAACAATTATAAAATCACATAATTTGCGCAAAAAACTCACATAAAAGAACGCAGTTAATTTACATCCAAAAGGGAACGAGATACATTCAAGAAGCTTCGAGTTTTCATATAATTAGAAAATTTCCCACCAAACTTGGGCTACATACAAATAGATACCGTCGGCGTCTCTACTGACTGACCCAGTCATAGTGAGAGTATAAAACCCTTACGACAAAAGAGAAGAAATTTTAAGCGTCACTTCGGGGAACGCAAAGCAAAGGCTCTCCCATTATGCATCTCTTGTGCGTGCACCCTCTCCTAGACTACTTCTTGCACCCTGTAACGTTTCCTTTTCCTCTTTTGCTTCCATCCTCTGCACCTCGCGCAACTACACAATTGTGTCTTGAGCTTCTCGAAGCTGTCTCTGGAACCAAACTGTGCTTCCTCCATGACCCTGCGACACCGATACCTTCTGGTTCTTCGTCGCCAACTGGATCTGCAACTCTCTATTTTCTTGGTAGAGTTCATCTATGGAAAGTTGGGCATGCTCTAACTGTTGGATGGAACTCTTGATGGGAGAACCCAGTTCTTTTTCCCTCCCCTTACGTCCCCCGATTCCTTTACCGGCGTTCCCCACGAGCCCCGACCAGTTATTAAGCGTCATAGACCCCTCAATGATGGGATGTACACTCAGCTTAGTTGGGGGGCAGTCTTCCTCCCTTTTTCCCATATCTTTCCTAGGCCTTCCCCTTCTCTATGGTGTCCGCTCCTATGGGGGTGCGGCCCCCAGCATACCTCTTTCATGCGTACTTCTCTCCACCCCAACTTCCTCTAGAGGCACCGACACCCTCTCCAAGAAAAATCATGTACCTCCTGTCGAAGATTCAAGGACACTAGAAGCCAATAAGAAGGAGTCCCAAGTGCATTGGGGCTCGGACCTGGCACTTCGGCTACCACACAAACCTTGTCCCTTGTTAGAGGGGGATCCCATTGTGAAACGACATGGAAAATTGGACATCTATAGGTGATAAAGGACCACTACACTGAGTTTTTCCTGAATAATCTCACAAGACCAGCGTTACAAAGGTATAAAATCGACTTATGTGTGTATCCCCCACAGAATTCCTATAATTTATAGCCAAACAAAGGAGCAAACCAGAGCGTGCCAAAAGAACACTCACGCCTCGTGACAGGATTCCTTGAAGACTTAACGTGTCACAACTTCTCGTCGGATGTAATCCAGAATGCATAAAGCATTGTCAATTGGAGTCGCAGGGAATGTGCAGTACAATCATTCCAATTTCTTTAAACTCCCCAGCTTCCATTATTGAAGAATGATAGTTGGCACACTTGGTGATACAGATTCTGCAGGCATTTAACAACTTTGTTACTATGGTATCCAACCTTCTGGGAGCATACACACGCACGCTCAACTCTAACATCTTTTCCCAGTCCCAAAGGTTGAGCATCTACTATGACGGTTCTGACGCTCATATCCACCATACTCTATTTTCCACGCTATGGCGTGCCGACGTGACTCATTTAAACTAAAGAGGAGTGGCGACGTGGATAAAAGACAACGCAGGTCATTCAAAGGAGCAACTGGGATCATGTAAGTATTAAACAATCAATACTAACACTCTCCACAGGTACACATTGGTATATTATGTTTGTTGGTACCTTATGTCATATTGCTTGATCGCTAAACTATCTCAACCCCGCTTGCAGGAACAATTCCCCAATCACCAAACAAATATTACTCCATGATCTCGCCGATGAACCCAAAAGAAACACCGAAGCAGAAACTACAGAGCAATGAAGGATGCCAAGTTCCTTGAGTTCGACACCCTAGATAATTTCATCGACCTGAGCAACATGGTCAAGCTACATGCCGAACAAGATTCGTTATGGACCGAAGATTCTGCAAATATAGTCGATGTGAGGCCAGGGCAAGTACAACAATTTACAGAACATCTGATCAGAGCCCGGGCCATGCTACAACAGTTGAACTCTAGTTTAGTGAAGCATCGGGCACATGCAGTAGACATCAGGGGAATATATGTGGCCCCAATGGAACAACACAGATTTCCATGGGCCCAAACTTGTGAAGAACTGTTTGTCAGTTGGACTGAATACGAGAGAAGTCACCCTTTCTAAGAAGTATCTCGGGACGATTTTTAAAGAATATAACGCCACGTGGTGATTTTTATTTTGTTTAAACTGCACTTAGCCGTTATTTTTAGTTAGCACTTTATATTATAAATAGAGACAATGACCAATGAGTAGAAGGTTGATGGTTGTTGTAAGACTCTTTATTTTTTGGTCGTTAAGAATTATTTTGAGACTGCTATGAATTGAGAAGTCCTTATGGACCAAAGAAAAGTTATTTTCATCAGATGCATGTGATTGGACTTGGAGAAGAACTACTTCCTATCATGTTCCATGAATGATGTAGTAATGAGTAAGAGAAATTAATTATGTTTTCAAGTTATCCGGTGCAATGTCTTGATGTTCTTTTCTTTAATGATGAAGATAAATCGTTGTGTTATTATGTAATGAATGGTTGAATGGTTATGTTAGATGAATTATTTTTCTTGACATTATCTTGTTACATATGTGCTTTCTTTCTGATAGTTATTTTCTCAGACAATGATTGGATGCTCACATGGTTAATGTATTAGTACTAGACCTGTG
>ML798636.1:462579-497091 GCA_009831015.1 Picea engelmannii | reverse complement strand
ATGCGGATGTTACCTTACTGTTTACACTACCGGGCACTTAATTTTGTAATAGTTTTTATTAAGTTGTTTTAAGTGGTTCTTTTATTAAAGTGACTTTTTAATAAAGTGTACCTTCTAATTTTAAAGTGACTTTATTTTCATAAATCACTTATGTAATAAGGTGAAATCACTTCAATATTTCAAGTGATTCATTTTGGAGGGAATGGATCATGACCCTTGATCTTTAAAAAGGCAAGATCCAATCTTTACCTTTGGACTTAGGGTTGGGGAAGCTGAAAAGACACTTTGGGGGAAAATGCCATTTTTAGATTATAAAAGAATGTATTGGGTAGTGTGAAAGACACGTTGAGAAGACATCGGGAGGAGATTGAGAGAGTTTTTTTGAGTATGCTTGAGAGAGGAAAGTGAGCAGCAAGAGGGCATGTTTTCCAAGGAACTAGGGCATGAATCCCAAGAAAAACATTTCTGTGATTTTTGGGCCGAATTATTTTTCTACTGTGGGAGGTCGTATTGTACGGATCCATATAGTCCATACATTTTCATACATTTTGTACAGTCTATACAGTCGTATGAGTTTGGCACAGAAATCGAGGCATTTTTTGGCATGGTTTTCGAGGTGGATTTCAGAATTTTGGTGGTTTTTTTGGGTTGTACGAAACAATCTGTATAGATGACTGTGGGCATGGATATCAAGGTATGGAGAAGTTCGTACAACAGTACCATTTTGGCACAAAAAATGAGGCAGAATTTGGTGGGACTGTTTTGGTGTTGTGAGGTATTTTCCTTCGCTGGAAATGTGTATGTCTTGTTGTTTTGTACTTTCCTGAAGATGAATAATAATCTCTCTCTCTCTCTCTCTCTCTCTCTCTCTCTCTCTCTCTCTCTCTCTCTCTCTCTCTCTCTCGTTGGGTTTCCCCACATTGGGGTTTTCCCTGGCATTTGCCTAAATTTCTGAGTGTTATGGGTTGTTGTCCACTATGTTATTTCCATTGCTACTTTGCTTAGCAATGTGTATTTCTGCTTATGGTAATTTATGAATGTGGGTTTAAAGAATTTATGAAATTTATGAAGACAATTATCTCTAGGTTGCTAAGTGTATGACAGAAATTTCATTTGCTGATTTTTTTCATTAAAAATCTACAACAGTGACCTGTGAATGGGGCCAACGTTGAATTTTTTTCAAAATGTTTCTGTATGGACTAAAATTTGACACATTTTTTAATTTTGCATCAACCTTTCTTCATTTTTCTTTCAGGTTCTACATTGTATATACAATGTATGTGTGTCATAGTGGTGATCATGAAAAATCCCTCTTTTTCGTTCATTGTTTAATCAAGACCACAAAAATATGTCCTTGTAGTACTAGATGTGGTAACGTGTGTGTCGAATGAATTTTAAAAGGAACAACAAAAATACATTGTACTAGGACTTGACATGGGAAACAGTGACCTGTGAATGGGGCCAACGTTGAAAGTTTTTCAAATTGTTTCTGTATGCACTGAAATTTGACATGGATAGACTATTCACATGCCTTAATGATATGGGATGGTACCTAGACTCAAATTTGACTCACACACCCACTTGTTTCCATCATCAATTCATCATGTAAACCATAAATGTTGTATTTATTTCAAATTAGTACACAAATTGGTTGACACAAGTTTCAAGTTTGCATCATCCTTTCTTCATTTTTCTTTTAGGTTCTACATTGTATATTATATAGTGTATGTGTGTCATAGTTGTGATGAAAAATCCCTCTTTTTTCGTTCATTGTTTAATAAACACCATAAAAATATGTCCCTGCAGTACTATATGCGGGAACGTATGTACTGTCGAACGAATTTTAAAAGGAACAATGAAAAGACATTGTACTAGGACTAGACATGGGCAACAGTGACCTGTGAATGGGGCCAACGTTGAAATATTTTCAAATTGTTTATGTATGCATTTAAATTTGACATGGATTAACTATTTGCATGCCTTAACGATATGGGAGGGTTTCTGGACTCAAATTTGACTCACACACCCACTTGTTTCCATCATCAATTTATCATGTAAACCATAAACCCTATATTTCTTTCAAAGTGCACAAATTGGTTGACACAAGTTTTAAGTTTGCATCAACCTTTCTTCATTTTTCTTTCAGGTTCTACATTGTATATAAAATGTATGTGTGTCATAGTTGTGATGAAAAATACCTCTATTTTCATTCATCGTTTAATGAACACCACACAAATATTTCCTTGCAGTACTAGATGCAAGAATGTGTGTATTGTCGAATGAATTTTAAAAGGAACAACAAAAATACATTGTACTAGGACTGACATGGGAAATAGTGACATGTGAATGGGGCCAACGTTGAATTTTTTCAAATTGTTTATGTATGCACTAAAATTTGGCATGGATAGACTATTTGCATGCCTTAACGATATGGGAGGGTTTCTGGACTCAAATTTGACTCACACACCCACTTGTTTCCATCATCAATTCATCATGTAAACCATAAACCCTATATTTATTTCAAATTAGTACACAAATTGGTTGACACAAGTTTTAAGTTTGCGCCAACCTTTCTTCATTTTTCCTTCGGGTTCTACATTGTATATTATACAATGAATGTGTGTCATAGTTGTGATGAAAAATCCCTCTTTTTTCATTCATTGTTTAATCTACACCATAAAAATATGTCCTTGCAGTACTAGATGAGGGAACGTGTGTATTGTCGAATGAATTTTAAAAGGAACAATGAAAATACATTGTATTAGGACTAGACATGGGCAACAGTGACATGTGAATGGGGCCAACGTTGACATTTTTTAAAATTGTTTCTATATGCACTGAAATTTGGCATGGATAGACTATTTGCATGCATTAACAATATGGGAAGGTTTCTGGACTCAAATTTGACTCACACACCCACTTGTTTCCATCATCAATTCATCATGTAAACCATAAACCCTATGTTTCTTTCAAAGTGCACAAATTGGTTGACACAAGTTTTCAGTTTGCATCATCCTTTCTTCATTTTTTCTTTCAGGTTCTACATTGTATATACAATGTATGTGTGCCATAGTTCTGATGAAAAATCCCAATGTTTTCGTTCATTGTTTAATAAAAACCACAAAAATATGTCCTTGCGGTAATATGCGGGAATGCCTGTATTGTCGAATGAATTTTAAAAGGAACAACGAAAAGACATTGTACTAGGACTAGACATGGGAAACAGTGACCTGTGAATGGGGCCAGCGTTGAATTTTTTTTGAATTGCTTATGTATGGACTTAAATTTGACATGGATAGACTATTCGCATGCCTTGACGATATGGGATTGTTTCTGGACACAAATTTGACTCACATGCCCACTTGTTTCCATCATCAATTCATCATGTAAACCATAAACCCTATATTTCTTTCAAATTAGTACACAAATTGGTTGACACAAGTTTTAAGTTTGCATCATCCTTTCTTCATTTTTCTTTCAGGTTCTACATTGTATATTATACAATGTATGTGTGTCATAGTTGTGATAAAATACCTCTTTTTTCGTTCATTGTTTAATCAACACCATAAAAATATGTCCTTATGCGGGAACGTGTGTACTGTCTAACGAATTTTAAAAAGAACAACGAAAATACATTGTACTAAGACTAGACATGGGCAACAGTTACCTGTGAATGGGGCCAACGTTGAAATTTTTTCAAATTGTTTCTTTATGCACTGAAATTTGACATGGATAGACTATATGCATGCCTTAATGATATGGGATGAATTCTGGACTCAAATTTGACTCACACACCCACTTGTTTCCATCATCAATTAATCATGTAAACCATAAACCCTATATTTCTTTCAAAGTGCACAAATTGATTGACACAATTTTTAAGTTTGCATCAGTGTTTCTTCATTTTTCTTTCAGGTTCTACATCGTATATAAATGTATGTGTGTCATAGTTGTGATGAAAAATCCCTCTTTTTTCCATTCATTGTTTAATTAACACCACAAAAATATGTCCTTGTAGTACTAGATGTGGGAATGTGTGTATTGTCAAAGAAATTTTAAAAGGAACAACGAAAAGACATTGTACTAGGACTAGACATGGGCAACAGTGACCTGTGAATGGGGCCAATGTTGAAATTTTTTCAAATTGTTTCTGTATGCACTGAAATTTGACATGAATATACTATTTGTGTGACTTAACGATATGGGAGGGTTTCTGGACTCAAATTTGACTCACAAACCCATGTGTTTCCATCATCAATTCATCATGTAAACCATAAACCCTATATTTCTTTCAAATTAGTACACAAATTGGTTGACACGAGTTTTAAGTTTGCATCAGCATTTCTTCATTTTTCTTTCAGGTTCTACATTGTATATTATACAATGTATGTGTGTCATAGTTGTGATGAAAAATCCCTCTCTTTTCATTCATTGTTTAATCAACACCAAAAAAATATGTCCTTACAGTACTAGATGCGGGAACGTGTGTACTGTTGAATGAATTTGAAAATGAACAATGAAAAGACATTGTACTAGGACTAGACATGGGCAATAGTGACATGTGAATGGGGCCAACGTTGAATTCTTTTCAAATTGTTTATGTATGCACTAAAATTTGACATGGATAGACTATTCGCATGCCTTAACAATATGGGAGGGTTTCTGGACTCAAATTTGACTCACACACCAACTTGTTTCCATCATCAATTCATCATGTAAACCATAAACCCTATTTTTCTTTCAAAGTGCACAAATTGGTTGACACAAGTTTTGAGTTTGCATCAACCTTTCTTCATTTTTATTTTAGGTTCAACATCATATATAAAATGTATGTGTGTCATAGTTGTGATGAAAAATCCCTCTTTTCGTTCATTATTTAATCAACACCACAAAAATACGTCCTTGCAATACTAGATGAGGGAACATGTGTATTGTCGAATGAATTTTAAAAGGAACAATGAAAATACATTATACTAGGACTAGACATGGGAAACAATGACCCGTGAATGGGGCCAACGTTGAAATTTTTTCAAATTGTTTATGTATGCAATGAAATTTGACATGGATAGACTATTCACATGCCTTAACGATCTGGAAGGGTTTTTGGACTCAAAATTGACTCACACACCCACTTGTTTCCATCATCAATCCATCATGTAAACCATAAACCCTATATTTCTTTCAAATTAGTACACAAATTGGTTGACACAAGTTTTAAGTTTGCATCAGCCTTTCTTCATTTTTCTTTCAGGTTCTACATTTTCTATTATACAATGTATGTGTGCCATAGTTATGATGAAAAATCCCTCTTTTTTCGTTCATTGTTTAATAAACACCATAAAAATATGTCCTTGCAGTACTAGATGCGGGAACATGTATATTGTCGAATGAATTTTAAAAGGAACAACGTAAAGACATTGTACTAGGACTAGACATGGGCAACAGTGACCTGTGAATGGGGCCACCATTGAAATTTTTTCAAACTGTTTTTGTATGCACTAAAATTTGACATGGATAGACTATTTGCATGCCTTAACGATATGGGAGGGTTTCTAGACTCAAATGTTAAAAGGAACAATGATAGATGCACCTATACTTCCCAATTTTTATTCCCCTTGTGAGGGATCATGTAGGATGTCATTTGATGGATCTTGTTTGAAATGTGGAACCATAGAAGGAGTAGTTTTTTATATTCCTTCTAGAGAAATTCATTCTCACTCCAAATTTAAATTACAATGCATCGACAACATTTTATAATATGAAGCACTAATTTAAGGACTATTTCTATCCCAAAAAATGGATGTTTGAGACCTCATTGTAATGGGAGATTCATTGCTAGTTTTCAACTAGGTTAAGAAAAGATGTATCATTAAAACGGATTGTTTAAAGGCATATGTGCAGAGGGTATGGGACTTGATAAAGGGTTTCAAATATTTTAACATAAAATTTCTTCCAGGAGAGGAGAATCAAAAGGAAGAATCTTTAGTAGTTTCAATGTCTATTTGTAACCCCCATTTGTCCCTTGCCAAGACCCTCTTTCTATGTTGAACCCATTTTCCACCCATTGGTACCATATAATATCCAAGGTTTTGGAAAATATTTTAAAATGATGAACACATTGCAAAATTATTGGATGTGGCTGATAAAATTGAGAAATAAATCCCAAAAAACACTATTCTTGAACCTCAATATGAATATTCAAGGCAAGACCAATATTATGAGCTTGTAATCCTAAAGTTGCAAGAAAACATTATATCTAAAGGTGTAATCTCATTGGAGTCTTTATTCAATAAATATGACTAAAGTTGAAAGGTACAACTATGAGAATACCAATCACTTTGGAAAGTACAAGAAACCAAAAAGGTCAACATCGACATAGAGGACAAACCCAATTTCTTGAGTATAGGGAGAAATTGTACCAACCAATTAGATGTGGCTAATTTTGTTAACATTTTCTAGGAATTTGAAGATATTTTTTCATGGAAATATGGTGACCTAAAGGAATATAATAGGACCATTATACATAACACCATAAAATTGAAAGAAGAACACCTATTAGATAGAAATTGAGGGTGATAAATCCAAAATTAAAGCTTGACATTAAAATTGAGTTGTAGAATTTAATGGACATAGGGATTATAGTATCAATTAGATATTCAAAATGGGTGGCCAATCTTGTAGGGGTTTGGAAGAATAATGGGGAAATATGGATATGTGTTGAATTCCATGACTCAAATCAAGCATCCCTAAAGGATAAACACCCACTTATAAATATGGACATGTTACATAGTAGGTGATGGGCTTAGTATTGATGTCTATGCTTGATGACTTATTAGGCTATAATCAAGTTTTGGTAGATGAAAGGGATTACCTTAAGACACCTTTCACAACCATGTAGGGGACTTATGCTTATGTTTGAATTCCATTCAAGTTGATGAATATTGGTGCAACATTTCAAAGGGCCATGGATCATTCCTACCATGATTTGGTTGGAAAGACAATGGTTGATTATCAATATGATCTCACTATCTATTCCAAGGTTAGGGAACAACATGTGTTCCATATTAAAGAATTTTTATCAAGTGTAGAATGTATGGAATATTTATAAACCCCACAAAATTGTTGTTTTATATCACAAAAGATAATTTTTTAGGGAATATCATAAGTGAAAGAGGGATCTATATCGATCCAAAAATGATTTGGGTGATAAATGAGTTGAAGCCTCCAACTAATATTGAAAACGCGTCCAATATTTTTTGGGGAAAATAAAATTTATCTATAGATTTGTCTTAGACTATGATGCCACCATCAATTGATTATTGAAGAAGTATTAAGTGTTTGAATGGACCTCTAAAGTATAAGAATCTTTCAATCGTATCAAGGTTGCAATCACTAATTCTCCAGTTTTGATAAGCCTTGATCTAGATAGATATTTCATATTGTACTCTTTTTCTTTTGAGGAAACCAAATTTTCCATTCTTACCCAAAATAATTGAGAGGGTTAGAAATTTGCCTATTTTCATTCATGACCAGAGTGTTATAGGATTGAGTTAAGGTACTCCCTAGTTGAGGAAAAATAATATTCCTTAGTGAAATCCATGGCATACTTTAGGATCTGCATTCTCTTGACCCATGTGATGGATTATGTACCCTTTCCCCGAGTTGATATGATCCTCAACTAGCCATTGAGAGAAAGGAGATGAGATAACTAGTTGGATAAGTTATATGAGCATGATATTGAAATAGATCCTTTGAAGGTCATGAGAGGACAAGGCCTTTACAAATTGACCATTGGTTGTTGAAGTAGTGATTAATGAATTTGATGGAGAGTTGACTAAATATCTACTAATGGAATATCTAGAGTGGTACAAGAACATTACTTTTATCTAAACTTAGACAATTCTTGATCAAGATGTCACCTAAGGAAAGGAGGGCCTTAGAAAATAAGGTCATTTAGTACATGTTGATTTTTGGCATACTTTTTATAAGAAATTTCAATGTAATGTGTTTTATATGTTTGGATATGACCCTTAACCTCTATAACTCATATTCCATAACACTACAACCCATAACCACTATAGTCCCTCAAAAATAACCCCTAATCTCTAATCAATTTAACTTTTATCACCCCCAACCATAATGACCCTTATTGTAACTCTTTAACACTTATCACCCCTTAAATATATAAGTCACAGAACCAATAAATATTAACTAATATTATATCCATTAAACCTTATAGCACCTAACCCCTTTAATTCATTTAACCCCTAACTCCTATAACATCCAATACATAATTAATCTCTAAATTCTATAATCTCTAACCATATAATCACTAACTCTTAGAACCATTATCATCAATAACCCCTAATATAACTCCAATAATGTCTAACTCTTTATAGAACCTACTTCCTAACGGTGTAACCTTTAACACCTAACTATTATAATCAATCACACCTAACCTCTATAAACCCTAATATAACCCATCACTTGTATAACCTTTATACCCTTATAATTCATAACCATTATCCTCTATAATGTAACCCCTGTAACCCCTTACCTCCAATATGCATCAATGTTAATTCTTAACTCATATAACACACGCATAGGCTTGCAAACAACCCATATAATGGACTCATGTTGGCTCGAGCACTAGTCATTCAAGGCTCTTGATCTCAAGAATATTCAACAATATCTTGAGGCACTTGTTTTCCTTCCTCAACCATGGTCAATATCCCATGATATACACTAAGTGCACAAAACCACCTAATGGATTCCATATCCAACTCTGATTCTAAAAACCCCTTAGTTGATAGGGCTTGTGTTATGGTAATTTGCAGGTGTTGTTCATGGTGATTGATCCTAAGAAGTGATGTTTAGGGAATAAGGTCCAAGTTTTTTCCTCCCATCATAAGCATGGAATTTGAGATCAAGAAGGTTCAGTTAGGGATTAAGACCCTTATTTCCCCCTTAACCTGCATGTTAAGCCCTCAAGACCCATTTATATTGTACAAAACCTACTCTTGGCACCATTATATCATGCTTTGGATTCTAAAGAACACCAACTACAACCCTGAGAACCATTCCTAATGGGGGGTCTAACACATTTTTATTTAGGGCATATGTTTTGGTTTAATCATGGTACTTGTATCCCTCAAATATGTTGAGTTTTCACTTTATGGTGGGGTTGACCTGAACCCTTTACATCACAATTAGGGTTACAGTTAAGTCTGACTCTTAGACAATATAGCAAGGGATCTCATACACCCACTAGTGCTAAACCACTAGGGGAACGTCCACATGTGCTCAGCCACAAGGACCTCCAAGTCTCTATCTCATTGTGTCTCACAAATAATCATCATAATACACACTCACTAGTGCTCAACCACTAGGATCACTTCCACCTGTGCTCAGCCACAGGAACATCCTACTCAATAGATCTCTATCTCATTTCGTCTCAGAGGAGAATCATCTGGAGTATCATATCATCTCAACTCTCTACATAGAGGAGAACAGTAAACCCATCACATGGGCTCATTCACCCCTCATAGGGGTATAGATCGTTTCATCTCAAATGATACACCCATCTCATGGGAATATTCCATTCTCAGGGGTACACAGTGTTTCATCTACGTCTTATAGAGAAAGACACACCTAACTCATGGGCATATTCCCTACACAGGGGCACACAACATTCCATCTCCATCTCATAGAGAAATGATACAACCACCTCATGGGAATGCCCAACTGATGGGCTCTCTCTTAGGACGACTCACTCAGTTCGTGTCCTGGAGGATGTCTCATGCAGTTGTAATCATCAACACTCCCTCTCAGCTAGGGAGGAATTCTCCACTCCAAGTCTCTCATTGAAGTACTTGAACTTCATCTTGGTTGTAATCATCAACACTCCCTCTCAGCTAGGGATGTATTCTCCACCAGGCCAAGTCTCTCACATAAGTACTCAAAATTCATATTGGTTGTAATCATAAACACTCCCTCTCATCTAGGGAGGTATTCTCCACCAGGCCAAGTCTCTTATGGAAGTACTCGAACTTCGTATTGGCAAGCGATTTGGTGAAGATATCTGCAATCTTCTCATGGGTAGGAAGGTATTGCATGTGTACATATTTCCTCTGCACCATGTCTTTAATATAATGATATTTTATCTCAATGTGTTTCGATCTATCGTAAACACATGGTTCTCAGAAAGATTCACACATCTCTGGTTATTACAATGAATAATGGTAGGATCCATCTCATGATCAAATAAATATGTTAGAGCTTGTGAAGCCACACTACTTCGTGAACTGTCACACACAAGGATATATACTCTGCTTCTGTGGTACTCAAGGCCACAGAGCTTTGTTTCCTACTACAACAGGAAACCATGGCAAACCCCAAGGTAAAACAACAATCGGATGTGCTCTTCGAGTCCACTGCACTCTATGCCCAATCTCCATCGACATATCTCTGCAAAATCAGGTCTACACTGGAGGCATATCTAAGGCCATATCCTACAGTGATTCATAGATATCTCAATACATGCTTCGCTACTATCCAATGAGTCTATCTCAGCTTGACTCATGAACTGACTAAGAACATTCACTACATAGCATATATCAGGTATGGTGTTAACCGGATACATCAATGATCTAATCAGTTTTCGGTACACATGTGGATCAATCTCATCTGAATAATAAGAAGTCTCATTCATCTTCTTCAAGTTCATCATCATCGGTGTAGGAATGGATTTCCATTCCATCTTCTCGAATATTTCCACTGTATATTTTCCTTGACTTAGGAAAATATCATTAGTTCTATGCCTTACTTCTAGTCCTAATAAGTAGTGCATCATACCCAGATCCTTCATCTCAAAATCAAAAGTCAATGCTCACTTGTATTCAACAATAAGTCTTTCTGAACCGGTGAGGAATGAATCATCCACATACTAGACCAAGATCATGCACTCGTCACCAACAATATGATAACAAAGTTTGGATCAACAACACTCTTGTTGAATCCCAAACTCATCAAGAATCCATCCATCTTCTCGTACCAAGTATGAGGTGTCTTCTTTAGTCCATACATGGCTTTCTTCAACCTGTACACATGCCATTTCTCATTGTTTATGATGAATTCCTCTGGATGCTCGATATAAACTTCTTTCTCAATATCACCATTAAGAAAGGTTGTCTTTACATCCATCTAATGTAGTTTCCAACTCATGGATGATAGTACGGATGGAAGTGTATCTAGATACTGGATCAAGTGTCTCATCATAGACAACTCCCTATGTTTGTGAGAATCCTCTGGCTACAAATATCACTTTGTATTTATTGACACTTCCATCGGCTGCATGTTTGATCTTATAGATCCACTTGTAAGTCACTACAAAGTTCCCTTTTGGTCTTGGAACAATATCCCATACATCATTCTTCAGGCTAGATTGATATTCTTCTATCATGGCATCTTGCCATACCTTCTCATTTGTAGCTTCTCCATGACAAGAAGGCTTAGAATCAATGATGTGGCTCATGGATAAAAGGTAACTTGAAAATCTCTTTGGACTCTTGCTTTCTCGGGATGTGCTTTGAGTGGTTGCATGTCCCTCTACCCATTACAAAGTTTTTCAAGCTCATACAGGCCTTTTATGCCCTACTACAATATCTCTGGGGATATCAACTGGAGCAGCTAGATCAACTGGAATAATGGTTGTCTCCCTCTGAATTGTTGAAGGGGAGAAGGTAATGTCTCTTCCTTCTTCTCAATCAGTTTGACTCCCTCTGAGTCAAGTAACTCCCTTTGAATTTTGAAGGATAAACATTTTCCTTTGTTGTTAGCCTGCCTGGAACAAGAAAACAAATGAAAGGAAACAAGACAAGAACATCTCCTAGAGGAGATTCATGAGTACATCTCTAGAATCAAAACAATTTAAGGATTTTTGTCACAGCTACAACACCTACTTGTAATGTAGCAACCTTAGAAATATAGGTTAGATGCATGATAATTAAAACAATCAAACATGGAGTCTTCACTTCCAGTGTGTTGTTCCTCTAAATGCAATGAGATCCCTCTAGATCCACGATTGCAGCAAGGGTTCCTTCCTCCTGCAAGTACCCTCGTGACATGATGCAAATAATATATACAAGTGCATACCTAAGAGTGAACATCAATGGATATTAAGCTTGCTTTTCAATGTCATGATGAGAAATGATATTCCTTGCTTGTTTACCATAGACTAGGAGGCAAATTATGTTGTTGTAGCTTCATCTGGCCACCTGCCACTGCTACATTCTATAAACAGACTCATTTTCCCCTGTAGCCACCTTGTACCATACAATTCTCTGCACCAACCTTGTAGTTTCTTTTTCCAAACTATCTCAAAGTCGTCTTCAATATGCTGACCTAAAAGTCTCTTTTCGTTGCCCAAGAATATGCCTCAAACTTCATTGGAATTTGAGCCAAGAAGATACCTAAAGGAAAACTCGGCATTGCATACAGGAAAGTCTACCCTAGATCACCCTTGATATGTAGCTTTCATTTGTTTTCTTCTTATGCCATAACAAGTCCTTTCCCTGATCACACAATTCCCTTCATAGTTATACTGCAACAAGACCTTCAAAATATTTTCTTCCTACTTATATATATCTACCTCTTTGACTGTCCAAAATAATCCTTGAAATTCTCTAAAAGTATTATCAGGATAAGTACCCAGAACAGGCCTCAAATTGTAGCTAACATCCCTGGTAAAAATCGCTTTGATATTTGCTATAGGACAAGCCTCAAACCCACCCTTAATGTTGTCACAAATCTGGCCTCAAGACAGACCTTAAGCTTGCACTAAACAACCCTTTGCTTGCGTCAGATATGGCCTTTGATTGGCCCTTAATTTACCTCGGATTTAGCCTCAGAACAGACTTCAAACCAGCCTCAACCTTTTCTCAAAAATTCACCTTTTGACCTCATGTTTCTTGTTGTCATTTAAAAAAAAATATGCCTCCAAGATGCCTCAAAGCATGCATCAGATTTCTTTCAAAAAATTGGTCTGTAATTTGTTGTTAAGTCTATTGTTCGGTCTATTTATAGATGTGGTAGTCCTAGAGGGTTTAAGTTTGTTGTTTTAGGTTGTGATAGATCTGTTGTTAGGTCTGCGACAGCCCTAGATAAGTCTCCCCATGTTGTGGTCTGCCTTTGAGACCTTAAACAGGGCTCGGCCTAGGCTATTAGGCATGTGGCCAACCTTATGCTTCACTTTAGATTTCAAGTGAGGGTCTGAACCTTCCTTTATATTAGCAGCAAGGTTTAGTATCCCTAAAACTCCCACGTCCTGCCTTCAAACTTGTGCAAAAGTATTCTTCAAGTCTACTATGATACCATGTTGAGTTTTCACTATGGTTTAGCTTAAGTATGAGGTTTAATTAATTTTATCATTAGCATGAATTGAACCATAACTACTAAAGCAATACATTAGCTAACTACAGTAAACCAAGATCACAAAAAGAAATACCATGTGCAATTACACAAGAAGTATCATGGGAAACTCTTCTCAACAAGGGAAGAAAACCCAACCAATCCTTTGCTATATTCTTCAAGAGAAAGACCTCCCACACCATAAACCTAGCACACAAAAGGGTGCTCACAAAACCTATAAGGATAGCACCCAAGAGAGGTGTGCACTTAAGCCCTAGAACTTGTACTTGTTGAAATTTCCAAAATCACACTTGTGTTGTGTTTCCTCAATGGGGAAATCACCTTTATTTATACTACACTGGACACATCAAAAGTGGTGTTTATTGGCACAAAAGGGACGACCTCAATAACTTAGAATATAATTAATAATTACCATATTAATTATCTTTTACATTAATTATATTTCACTTCATGGTGGGGACGACCTGTACCCTTTACATCATAACTAAGGTTACATGTAAGTCTGACTCTTAGACAATATATCAATTGATCTCATACACCCACTAGTGTTCAGCCACTAGGGGCAGGTCCACCTGTGCTCAGCCACTAGGGGCAGGTCCACCTGTGCTCAGCCACAGGCACATCTAAGTCTCTATATCACTATGTCTCACAGGAGAATCATCAGAATACACACTCACTAGTGCTCAGCCACTAGGATCACGTCCACCTGTGCTCAGCCACATGAATGTCCTACTCAACAGATCTCTATGTCACTACGTCTCACAGGAGAATCATCTGGAGTATCATACTATCTCAACTCTCTGCATAGAGGAGAACAATAAACCCATCACATGGGATCCTTCACTCCTCACAGGGGTACACATCATTTCATCTCAAACGATACACCCATCTCACAGGCATCTTCCCTTCTCAGGGGTACACAACATTTCATCTTTGTCTCAAAGAGAATGACACACCCATCTCATGGGCATATTCCCTACATAGGGGCACACAATGTTCCATATCCATCTCAAAGATAAATGACACACCCATCTCATGGGCTCTCTCTCAGGTTCAATCACTCAATCTATGTCCTAGAGGAAGTCTCACGCTACTGTAATCATCAACAAAATAGTCCAAAAATAACCTACAAGGGTCCTATGTGATGGCTCAAGGACTCGTCCAACACTATATCATGAGAAGTTGTATGGGTTGTATTTGTTGTTCATAGAAGTTAATTCTAAGAATGTTCACTTAGGGAACAAGTCCCGTGTTTCCCTCCCTTGACCTTTGTTAGACCTTGAGACCCATTCTTGGTTCAAAACTAACTTATTCATGGTGCCCAAATTCCACTTAGAGGTGAATGATATGTTACATATGTCATATGTGGTGGTTTGACTACTTGTCTATGGTTCTTGAGCTTGAGAAGCAAGTTTTATGGTTTAAGACTATTGTTTCCTTTCATCAACTATAGTCATGAACCTAATACCCATCCATGATGATCAAGAAGACCTCATAATGTCACCCATATTCAACTTGAAAGCCATATACTCCCTAGAGAGGACTCGTCTCATGGTTTTTAGGTGTTGTTGATGGTGGTTGAGCTCGAGAAGTTTTAGTTAGGGCTTTAGGCCATTGTTTCCAACTTTCCATGTTTATGCCTTTACACCCATTTTCAATGTACAAAACCTAATCATGATGCCTATATCCCTCTTAAAGGCCAAAGTTTTGTTATGTTGGTTTGAGGACTTGTTCAAGGGTCTAGATGACTTGTTCACCCATCCATGGTCTTGTGTGGTGACCTGAGGACTTTTTCATGGTGCTTGAGCTAGATAGCTTGAGTTTTTGTTTCCCTCCCTTGACCATGCAGGTTAAGAGCTTGAGGCTTGTTTCCCTACCACAACCATGGTCAATGCCCTGAGACCCATATGTAGCATGCAAAACATATAAAAGGTGATGGTCTAGGTGTTGTTCATGGCACATGAGCTTGAGAAGGTTCAATTATGGATTAATTAATTTACTCCCCCCTTAATCATTTTTAGGTGTTAAGACCCATTTCTAGGGAACAAAACCTACTCATGGCACTTGTATCCTACAGCTTAGAGGCCTTCAAGGAAGCCTTACAAATGAGTGACGTGTTGGTTAAGGCCTCTCCAGTTGTCCTTACTGCAAAAAACTTCCTAATGGTGTCCTTATCAAACTCTGATGCTAAGGACCCCCTAGAGAGGGATTGTGTTATGGTTTCTAGGTGTTGTTCATGATGATTGAGCCTAATAAGTTTCATTTAGGGCCCTCATATCCCACTCAAGTGATATAAAACCCTAACCATGATGTACCCAATAACTATGCCATGTGTGGAACTGATACATGTTCTTTTTTAGGGCCTTTGTTGTGGTTTAATCATGGCACCTATTAGCACTAGAAGTCACCTTCGGATTTCATTGAAGGTAAGCCCAATACCCATAAGTTTATATGTCACGGGTAATTGAGTTTTGAGTGGTCAAATGGAGAAAACTCAATAATAATAGCATTCTAACTCAGAAATATGGACTAGCATGCACCATCCATTGAGGTCTTGAATCAACTTCAGTTAGTAAGTTCGAGTAAGGGTGAGTAGGAGGAAGATTTAGTGAGAAAGGTGTAGAGGTATGCTATAAACAACAGATTTTCCAGCAGCCTAAGGAGGAAAAACTTAAACACAAGGTCCTCTTGGATTCAAATTTCAAGGAAGCTAAAAGAAATCATAAAAGTACTATAATCAAACATTTATCATAATACAGTTACGACAATTCATGTGAATCAATCAAACATGAACTCTCTTAGTATCAAAGGAAAATAAGATGGAGTAAGAAAGTTGACTTAGATTAACCAAGATGTCTCAAAAAAAAATACATAACCAGAGAAGCAATCTTTCTCAATCAAAATATTACAATATCAGGGAGCCTAGATCAACCATTAGAACTTTTCAAAATATCAAAATGATTCCTATATACTAAAAAAAAATTTCCACTTCCAGTAGAGGCTTGCTCGAGATTCCCGTCCAATGTTATGTGTCTGTGTCTTCTCTGGTAGGTTGCGCATGCAGTCTTCTGTCAGATGCGAGCTTGTTTCAGCAGGGACTTGCAGAAGAGTCGACTTGCTGACAATCCTTCTGTCTTTCCATTTAAGTAGTGAGACGAGGTTTCACCAACCTTCCTCACCTTCATTAACTGTCTACATCAAGAAATCAACGAGATTAAATGTCCATGGGTAGACCATGTGGTTCTCTTGGATAGAACACCACATAAACATGTGATTGTGGGGTCACTCAAAGGTGGTTTGGGTTCACACCGCTTTTGAGCCCGCAATACACCACCTCTTGCCACGTAGTCCTTTTTCCAAACCACGATTTCAATTGCAGGACCGCTCAAGAAAATTATCATCTGAGCATGTTGTGTCCCCACAATGAACTGTGATTGTAGATCTAGTCCCAATCTAAGATATGGGCACACCCACTAGATTTAGCACCATTTCCAATCTCAACCGCCCGCCAACTTTAGGATCTGCCAAATTGTGCCCTGGGGGAGGGGCATGCTACTTTTGACATTGAAAAATAATACCTCCCAGAGGAAGATATGACAACATGGGGCCTCCAGAGATCGACGGTTGAGATCCCTTCGGGTCTCCGAGCTCCAGGAAAATCAAATCTCAAACCTCCTCTACCTTCAACTGCTTTTACCCTGAGCTATGGATCTGCTGACACGTGGCCCCGTCGATGGATGGTCCAGATTCACTTCAGGCCTTTGACGCTTCTAGCTTTGGCCACTTTGATAAACAAATTTAACAATACTTTGAACCCTCGATTCCCACGAACCACCGATATGATATTCTCAGGAATGTTTGTCACTGAAGTTGATATCGCATGTAGCTTGCATTTTGAGCCCGAAATGGACTGCTTTGAATGTTGCACTTTGATGTTTCTTGTGCAGGACACGAACTTGGACAACCTGTTTCCCTTGACAATTATATGTGATAACAGCACCCATATCCATCTAATAGGCCAAATATACCCTATGAAGGTCTTGTTTCATGGTTCAAGGATGATTTCAATGACATAACTTGAGAATCTTCATGGTTTTTCTTTTTGGTGCTTGACTCGAGACTCTTCATTTAGGACATAAGGTCATTATTTCTCTCCCTTGACATTGATTAGACCTTAATAATAATTATTGGTTCATAAATAACCTAGTTATGGATCCTGTATCTCATTTGGACATTAATGATACCCCTTCATTGATATGTGACCCAATCCTTCTCTCGGATCCTCCTTCTTATCTCTTCTTGGGATGGTTTGGGTGTTAAATCTCTAGCAATGGTAGCTAAATCTAGACCCTTTCCCTTCACTCCTTTCTCTTTTTCATTAGGAGATTTGGAAACATTATTGATCATGCCATGCCTTTCACCCACAATATAGTTGTTTAAGTCACTAGATCCATCCTTGTTAATATCACCGACTAGTTGAAAAACTTCTTTGGATACCATGCAAGTATTTTGATCATGTGGTAGGCCACAAGGATTGTGCCATGGTAAAATTTCATGGTCATGGTAGACTTTACCAGTAAAATCGTTGGGTGGAGGAGGTATTATACACCAATTTGGTGTCCAGCTTCGCCATGACCTTAAAAAATAGATTATTATTATTATTATTATTATTATTACTATTAAAAACATGTTAAAACAATATATATATATATATATTAAAAAAAAACTAAAAAAAAAAAAATTCAAACAAAATAAGAAATTAGTATTAAAAACAATAAAAATAAAATGAAACATAAAAATAAAAATAAAAAAATCAAGCATTAATCCTATGCCCTAGTGAATTCAAACCACAACAAGCCTGTGCCCTAGTGCATTCACACCACAACAAGTCAGTCGAGAGGGAGGAGAGAACATGCGCCCTGCATTCACACCAGCGATGATAGAGAAATCCTGCGCCCTCGATTCACACCCACGACGATAGAGAAATCTTGCGCCCTTCATTCACACCACAGAAGCCTGAGAGGGAGGAGAGAACAACAGGCATTTTGATTCATGATCTCCATTGGCGTTTCTCTAAGATCGCGAGGGTTTCGTCGTTACCTTATTTGGAAAAATACAACATGTGTTTTGGAGGTGTGTCGGAACAATGGAACATAGGGTCGGAACAACATCATGTTGGACCCTAGAAAGGTGTGTGTGTTGGTTTTTGGCATTGTTAAATTTAACATCAAATTTTCCCGAACTTAATACTAGAAATACCTTGTTCTTTTATTTCTCTAGTAATTCGCCACAAATATGGATGTTGGACTTCTAATATGACTGCTTGGCATCCATTTTGTATGTGTTGTAAGTAGTAAAGCTTAATTTTGTAATATACGTATTTCTTCAAATCTTAGTAAAATGGAGTTTTTGGGGTTTTAGGGTTTTAAATATAGGTGATGGAAGGATTCTTATATCAATTCCAAATCCAACTAGGGCAATGGATTCAAGGTGAATCAAATGGTCGATGAGGTCAAGAGGAAACCCTCTTAAGAATGGGCTTATTTCATTCAAGGATTAAGGATTATATTAGAACCAAAAGGAAGAACCCTTTAATAGGAGGTGGCCCCTCCAAATCAGCTCCATAAGTCTTGTGTGAAGGTGTATCAATCCTCATCAAATGTGTAATAAAGGAATCACAATCCACTTCCAAGTGGACATATGGCTCTTCAAGGTGAAGGAGGCTTCAAAAGTGATGAATGTAACCCTAAAAAATGGACAGCCTCCTCTAAATCAGCTCTAAGATGTCAAATGTGAATCCAACAAGGTGTAATCACCCTCCTTAAATCATGCCAATTTCCTCTCCAATTCAATGGACGGTTGAACAAACCCACTCATGCCAAATGAAACCTTCATGCAAACTCCAAGGTGGACATCACATCAATTGATGTGACAGATGCCTCAAAATGAGTTAATAAGGTGAGCTCTCATAAATTTGGAATTTGGCAAGGCATGAGAAGATTTGGTTCATCTAGAATAGCCAAAAATAATTTTAACCAATGCCTTGGAATCATGAATTACCTCGATAAATGTGAATTACATTGGGAAATGTGAAGATGCCCAAAAATATGAATGAAACTAATGCCATGCCCAAACTCAACAAGACACCATGCAACATCAAGTGTTGCATCATCGATCAAAAAATATTCCATGAAATCCTCTACCTCAACAAGATACGTGGAACAAAGTAGGTTTCTCAATTGTCTACATCTGACCAAAAATCCAAAGGCTAGTGAATAAATTCACTAGGGTTGTTACCATGTACCCAAATGAGGGGTAATAGACCATATAATTCCATATGTAGCAAAAAAAAAAAAACATATTTTTATGCTTCATAATGTTGTCAAAAGAGCACCATATTTTGGACTCATCATCACCCCCCCTAACCAAAGGGATTTTTCGCCCTAAATTTTCACACAAACTCTATGGAAGTGTACAAGGTCTATTTTTTATACTATTCACATAATTGGATTCCATTTTTTAGGCATTGTCATTTTGTATAATTTTTTTGTGTGTCTAGGACTTTTATGGGAATCCCTTTTGCCTATCTTTTACAATTTTTGGTGGTTTTTCTTTAGGTATAACTCATTGAAATAGAACTTAGGATTATTATATTTATAATACAATGCATTTTTTCCTATTATTTCCCTTTGATTTTACCAAAGGTTCCACCCCATACCAGCAAGAAACTTAACCTCTATAAGCCACCTTTTTGTTCTCATTGAACGCTAGTGCTCATCTTTGTATAAGTTTCCCTAGTTTAGCACAGTTCACATGTTTACACCCATGCCACTTTGTACCATAGGTATGGGAGTCCACATAATCTATGCTTGCATGAATGAGCCTCATGCCTTTCTCTTCTCAATTTTTTACCATTACATAATGGAGTCTTGAGTCGTTACACTTAGTTTATTGTCTTACTTTAGAATCATGTTGATGAACCATTGTTTCACCCCATTCTTGTTTTAAATATTCACCTCCAAGCATGCTACCATCATTATTCATCCCACTTAAGGAGACACATCATGGGCACATCATTGGTCACTTCCCGGCATTTGTTATCATGTTCCTTAAAACCATTTTTTTTCATATGACACTCGCCTCCTAGTTGTAACATAAATAACAAAAACATTGTTTTAATATTTATAAAAATGAAAAATTAATAACAAGAAATGAAAAACACATCATTCCCAAAACATTAAAAAAAAAAGAGGAAACACAATGATTTTTTTGTATTATTGGATATGTCATCACTTCTAGTTTGGGTAGCTATCAGTGTCACCCTTATCCAGAGAATCAATATTGTGTCACCTTATCCTACAATTTTATAAGTGTTATTAGGTCTTAAGTCTTGTCCATTCACCATTAATCCGACCATATAATCGTGGCCTTTGAATAAGGGCTTGTCCCATTTGTCCTTTTTGGATGGAGTGAATCAAGGTAATTCAAAAATTTATCCATTTTTGGATGGAGTGAGTCAAGGTAATCATGTGGTAATCATGTACCTTGTTGCATTGAGGCTATTATATCCTTGAATGACAAATTTAGTTTTTGTTTCAAGATTGGGAATGGAGGAGGTACTGGAAATTGAGCAAAGCTTCATGCTCTATTGTCAACCATTGAGGTTTGCATTGGAGAAGATGTATTAATGTTCATGTGTATATGGAAGTATAAATGGTGGTTGAGTGGCTTAATAAGTCTTACAAGATGAAAAGATATACCTTTCCCCATGTATTGGAAAGGTTAAGAATTTCCAGAGAACATAAAATTTTGAAATCCTTATGTGACATTCCTCTTATGAAACAAGTATTTGTATCATTTTGTCTTTATAATAACATTGTTCTTTGTAGTGTTTGACGCGAACACATTTATTCACAACATGTGGGTTCATAATTAAAAAAAAAACTTTATGAAGCACTCATGATCCTTATGAGTATTTAAGATGTGTATTGTGGTCTCTATAATCATAAAAGTTTACTATGTTACAAATTATGACATTTGATTCAATGTTGTATAGGTGTACTAAGTGAACTATGACATTTGCATGGTATTTTGAAAATTTGGGTCATTTTGCTTCCATTTATCTGGATAATTAGCTCATATTTTTTGTCATTAGCAGCACACACATAGTAATCTATCAAGAAATTATTTCTTTGCTTAAAACCTCTTGTTGCTTCCCATAGCTAGTTTTCATCGAAGTTGAAATTATTGCATTTCATTTTCCTCTTGCATGGTTGAAAGAGTCGAGTTGAAACGCCATCAGTTTCACGACCACTCCTTAGATTAACAGCAACCTAAAATCAAGTGCTAATTAAAATTTATCTAGCAACTTTTATGGGGCTCTTCAAACCCATCTTAGCTTAGGTGCAGAGATTTGGAATAGGATTTTGATAATAACTTTCTAAATCTTCTAAACAAACATAAATATTTGAGTTAGGGAGTGAAATACAGTTTCTATATCACTAACTTTGGGAAGCCCTTCTAACACAAGGGTAAAACACGAGGTTGCATTGGGGCCAATAGAATAATCAACCCTTCTTTGTTGGTATTGGTGTCGACTATCGATTGTCCCGCCTCTGCTTTGGTATAGTAAGTGGCACCATAGAGGCCATAATCTTTTAGACTTCCTACCCAAGGTGACAGCACAGGAAAGGTGGTGTTGTACCTAAGATCAACATTGGCTAGACTCACTCAGACTCCTTGGAGGGTTTCCCACTGCTCGATGAGGTAACTTGCACCAGGGTTTTAGTTTGTTAAGCAGGTTGTCAACGTAACATTCCCACCCGTTGAAACGCATCCCCTTCACGCATTGATCCTGCGATGTTGGATTCCATCACCAACTAGCGCTTCTTTATGAGAAGGTTTGTTTGGATACTTGACTCCTAGATTAATTAGCGTGTGTTGTTTTTTTCTCCTTAGTTGGCCTTAGGATTGAGTCTATGTATAATAAAGTAGCAACATTACATTGTCCCTCAAAGGGATTGATACAAAAGGATTGAGAATCCTTTTATAGTTGTTTTCTTTAAAGTATCAAAAACATTAAAAAATATGTATTTCATTGTTTTAGACTTTCAAAAAAATTCCAACTTCTATCATCAATCTATTTTCTTTCTTCAAGGATTTCATGCAATAAAAATAAGCATTGAAAGAAACATCAATGCTTGTCATAAAGAGTAATAATTCTAAGACTTTAGAATAAGTGAAAACATCAAAACTAGGGTTCATGAATATAAGTAAAGGAGTGTCTTGAAGAAGATTTAAGGATTTCCCATGTTCCTTTTTCTAGTGCCACTCCTTCTTCAAATAATTTGTCAGCTTCCTTGTTTATGTCCCTATAAACGTGAGAAAAAGAGATATGAGCGAAGGATGATTGAAAATTCTAAATGTCAATGAACAAAGGTTGTAGAATGAAGTTACTAAAGGTGAATTATCCTTTCATCAATTGAATTACTAGTAGTGAATCTCCAAAAATATGAATTTGAAGAACTCCTCTTTCCTAAGCCAACAATAGAGTTAGTTTTAGGGCCATAAGTTCAAAAAAAAATGGAGCCATTCCATCTTTGAATGATATACAACGGCTTAGGTAAAGGTGGATAACTCCCCAACCCCACCTTTAGAAGGATTTACTTGTGATGCACCATCGCCCAAGGAAATTCTTTATTTATTGCTTCTTCTATAGAATGTTTGTGGGATTGAGAATTTGTAGGTTGAGGGAAAGAATAAATAATGTTTAACCTTTGAAAAAAAACTTTAAGAGGTAGGTTACCCACACCCTCACACCCTCAAAGAGTTTGGAATTCTTGGCCAACCATATTCCCCAAGCAATAGAGAGTGGGAGGGATTTGTACCTTTTAGTTTTCTTGTTCTCACACCATCGTGTGAGATATTCTTAGATGGATTCCCCTCTCCATGAATTATGGATATTTTATATCCCCTATATCTTCCAAAAAAACTTGCTTAGAGTAGGGGTAAGACAAGAGAAGGTGGAAGTTAGCTTCAATTTTAAATTCATAGAGACAACACCTACCAGGGCCTTCAAAACTTATTTTCTGTAGGATGTGCCAAGTTAGAGATATATTATTTAATACAAGCCACAATTTTATTTATTTATCTAGCTAGAAATTTCAATTTATAGATTAATTTCCATGACCAAAAAAGTGGGATCTCACCTCCAAATTCTATAAGTGATTTACAACCTAGCCTTGGTTCATATCCCCTAAAACGATTAAAATACCATGCAAGTTGATCCTCCTCATCACCAAGTCTTATAAAGAATATTTTTAAGTATTCTTGTGAAGTCCTTCAATATTTCTACATGATCCTCCCTAAGACATAACTCTCTCCAAGAGAGTTATTATTGTCAACTACCTAACTCTCTCCAAGAGAATTATTATTGCCAACTACAAGTTTCAATGGGTTCTTTAGAAATTTTCCTCAGAGTGTTGAAGCCTCTATGCTTTATTTATTGAATGAGGGGAATAGGTAAATTGAAGGATTATATGATTCCTACCCACAATTACAACCCTAATTGGACATTATCTCCCTTTCCAACATGTCATACCAAGAAATTTCCAATCGGAGGGAATGATGTGATAATTGGTTTTCAAATAACCGAGGCATTTTGGTATTTTTTAACAGGATTTCTTACCTAGTCCTCCACTAAGTCTGGAGCTATGGATTTATTCTTTATGACTTGCACACATAATTTGGTACCTTGGAGGAGACTCCAAACATTTTTATCAACTAAATACTTTAAGAAAAAATAATATATTCTTGAGACCCCGTCCTTCTTGTGATTTGGGAATTTCTACTTTTTTCCAAGTGACCAACACTATGCATTTTTTCTCACTCTCACTCAACAAAATGAAATAGTAACACAACTACTATAATACCCCTAGGTCGAACCCAATTGTAAATGCAAATGAAAATGTACTTAAGATGGTGAGTTTTTTTTTATCATTTTTGTATGCACCTCCCATGGTATAGTACGCACATGTACTACACAACAAAATGATGAGGTGTGCACATTCCAGGATATCATGCGCAATAAACTTAAGTGTGCGTGATTTTGAGGCCAGGGAGACTTTTTGTATATGTTGTATTTTATAGGTTGGTGAGCTAGATATTATAAGCTAGGAGGCTTATGTGTTGAATTAGAATGGAGAGCCTATATGTTAAAGGCCAGTGAGCCTATTTTTGTATATGTCTCATCATTAATATAATACATCATTGCGTGTAGACTGACCATGATAAAAGAGTATGGGGGAATAAACTCCACTAGTTGTGGAAGGGGGGGGGGCTAAAAGTTAAGGAAAAATGGCTAAGCTAGGGAGCTAAGCCAAAACAGAATATTAAATTAATATTCCATAAAGTATAAAGTATGGATAATTATTTTATCCTAAGTTCTAAAGATGGGGACAAGTGGGAAAAAGTAGCTCCCAACATGACAAGTGTCAAATTGGGAACATGCATACATATAGCTTGGACTTAGTTCATTTTCCTATCATTTGATCATCATTCACTCACTAATTTAGTTGTCCTCCGTACCTTCTTTTACCTGTATATGTACCTATACCTGTACCTGTACCTGGTTAGCTCAGGAGCTAGACTGAAGAAGCGGGTTGTCAAGCCCATGGGATATTGAAGAGGTAGGTTTCCAGGCCCGTGAGCAATCTCTCTAGGTGAGACAATTGTTGGGAATTGATTCCCAAAGGTGTTAAACTGCAACTACAGGTCTCTGAGACTTCCTATCCATCCTGTTGTTGAAGCCCTAGAAGGGAAGTGGGGAAGACGAGGGACTGTCGAGCAGAGAAGGGGTACACTTCCTGGGGTGGGACAGGCATGTGGGGAATGAGGGACTGTAGTTTGTTAGTTTGAGTTGGCACATGTGACAGATTCTTTCTTGTCGTCTGAGATACGTCAGCCTGGTTAGGAATCCATTTATCCAGGTGGAGTTTAGTCCCAACTCGGGGGTGACCCACTGCTGAGAGTGATGAGCAATGTGGTCTAAGTCTGGGAGGTTCGTGCAAGGTCTGCATGTATTTGGTGATATATTTATCAATATAAGTGTCAATTGTGTATTAAATTACATGTTGCATTATTATTTATGTGTTTAATTTTATGGGTTTTTCTTGTGTGTGGTTTATACCTATCTTTATATTTATGGGTATTACCTATCTATGTTACATGTATATGTTTACTATTATTTCCATATGAATCTGTGCATTTTCAAAATGTATTTTTCTATTTTGAGTTTTATATAAAAAGTTCTGCAAGAGTTTATGTGTGTATATGTTTTAATTTGCATATAGTTTGAAAATTTTTACATGGCATAGCCTAGTTGAATACTGGGGATGTTACAATATGGTATCAAAGCTCCAGTTTTTAACATTGAGCCTAGATGGGCCGAGCAAGTTGATTTGAAGTGAAATTCCACAAAAAATTGATTTCAAAGTGGCCAAATTTCAAGTTACAGAGCATCCATGGTAAAAATTAGAAGCAATTGCATGGAATTGGGAAAAAGTCTCAATTTTTGTTGTTAAATTCATGGGAAAATTGAGAAATTCAACAAAGTAGTGAGAAATTCTTAATTTAATATATGTTCTAGAAAATTCATACCTGGAATTGGTCAAATTTGAAGTTGCAGGGAATCCATGACATATGGGGCGAGATTAGTTGATTTAAAATTCTCAAATTGTGAATTGAGTTTGGGAAAAATTTGTTCCAGAAATGTCAACCAACAAAAATTTGTTGTTGCGGAGGTTGAATTGGTGTTATCGGGTGAAATTGAACAAATTTCATAGTTGCAGAATGTCTATAGAAAAATTGGGAAAAAATTAGGCAAAATCCCCAATTTCTGCAGTGGAATTCACAAGGAATTAATGTGCATAAAAATGAATGTGTGCAGGTTGGCGCACTAAAAATGCATGATGCGCAGTGAAAATCTTGTGATATGTGGAAAAAATATTGGTGTACGGGTGCATGCACTAAAATTTGGCGTTGCGCGGTGCAGAGTGGCATTGCCCAGAAAAATATTGGCATGCGGGTGCGCACGCTAAAATTTGGCGTTGTGCGGTGCAAAGTGGCATTGTGCGAAAAAATATCGACATGCGGATGCGTGCGCTAAAATTTGGCGATGCACGGTGCAGAGTGGCATTGCGTGGAAAAATATTGGCATGTGGGTGTGCGCACTAAATTTAGCATTGTGCGGTGAGGATTGAGTGGTGCATGCGTAATAATGGCGTGCGCGGTGTGTGCACGCATAATAATGGTGCACGCGGTATTGACAGAGAGCAGAGGAATTTTGCTGGTGCACACAACATTGACAAAGAGAAGAGGAATTTTGTTGGTGCACGCGCAATGTGGGTATATGTTGTCACACAAAAATTTAATAAAGGGTGCGCACGAAATACTAGTGCACAGTGGGGCGTACTAAAATTTGGCATGGTGCAGTGCGTAGAGTAAAATGCGTGCAGAATATTAGCGTGCGACACAAAAATTGTGCGCAACAGGTATTAGTGCATGAACCAAAATTGTGCGCGGTGGATATTGGTACACGACACAAAAGTAGTGTGCACCAGTTATTGGTGTGACAGATAATTGATCCACATTGGTTATAACTGCACGGAGAATGTGCTACCTTTTGGTGTTGTTGCGCATGCTAAATATGGGTGTATAGATTCAAATTTGTGTGCATGAAGTCGTTTGGATGGTCTACAACAGCAGAAAACTAGTGAATTTCCGCGATATTTTATATTGTTTGAAGGTCATCTTTTTGCAACGCATTTTTGAGGCTTTATAATGGTGTAAATTGTTCTTCAAATGGAGCTTTTATGAGGAAGTTACAGGACAAACAGTGGAGGGTAAATTTTAAGACCCAACTAACATCGAAGGGCCATAATTTTCTGCTTCGAAATCATATTGAGGCACAGGAGCAGTCAATGGAAAGATATTGAACCATAGAAGACAGACCTAGAGTTGAATTAAATTTTTGGTAATGTTAAAAATGTTTAAGATGGAAAAGAAGGTACATGTATCATTCTAGACCAAAAACACGAATTGGCCTAAAACTTCAACAGGTTGTAACTAACATCCCAGAACCCAGAAAAAGGTGAAACTTGGACAGACAGTCCAAAATATGTATATGAATAAACAAAATTGAGATCCTACTAAAAATCCAATGTATTAGGTGCAAAAATGCATAATTACAGCACAGAATTGCACCAAGTTGAAGAGTGAACAGAAAAAAATTAATGGACAATTTTCAAATAACCATAAGTTTATGCTCAAGAAACAGAATTGAGCATGGAAGCAGGCATTGGAAAGGTATTGGACGGTGGAATATAATTATTTACCCAAAAAATTGATATGGGAAATTAATTTTTCAGGAAATCAGAAGAAATAATTATGATATATTATTGAGCCAGAATGGTTCATATTTTCATGAAATTGTTGAATCAGTTAGCCTGACAAAGTTCTGTTGGCTACACATTTTGCAGAGTTAAAAACAACTAGATCGGATCAGGATCAACACAGAGTGTAGAGGAATGGAAGATGCATAGGGGACTTACATCTAGGAAGATGAAATCAAACGGATGGATGTCCATATGGGCCTTGAAGGAACAAACTTCAATGGGCATGGAGAAGAAAGGGATGAAAACATGAATATGGTAAAGACCATTAAAAAATTGCAGAAGGATGTCCAAAGTCATAAAGTTGATAATGAAATGCTTATGAAAGCCAAGGAACAATAGGAGGAATTCAACATGAAGTTAATCCTGAGCTTGAACAGAATAGAAAACAAATTTGATAAGGAGAGTGGCTCAAGCAAATCAGTAAGTCACAGGTCTCCTAATGAGAAAAGAAGAACAAGAAATGTTAGCAGACATCACCATCACTCCTCAAGGAATTCCAATAAGAGAGCATACAACATCTCAATTCCATCCCCTGTCACGAAGCATAAGAGGTCTGGGGTGGATGAGCTACGAGGAGAAATGAACAAAATCAAACCTCCTACATTTGATGGTGAGCACAAGAAGGATGAAGATGCAGAGACATGGTTGTTGGGCATGAGAAAGAGTTTTTAATTGCATAATTATTCTTCTCATACAGAAGGAAGAATTTCCATCTATCAACTCAAGGGAAAGGCATCCATGTGGTGGGATCAGCTTGTGCAGGTGCAACACATTAAATAGAAAAATGTTACTTGGAGGGAATTCAAGAAGTATTTTGAAAAGTAATACTTGACTAAGATATACTATGATAAGAAAATGAAAGAGTTCTTTGAACTCAAGCTTGAGAGTATGGCCATAGATGAATATGAAAGAAGGTTTTTAGAACTGTTGAAGTATGTTTCTTTCATCAAGGATGAGACAGTTAAGATTCAGAGGTATTTGAGTGGATTTCCAACATTCATCAGTGACAAAATACAATATGATGATCTCAAAACATTGGAGGAGACCATAAGGAGAGATAAATGCATATATGATCAGCAAAAATCAAGGCCAACTTTCCAAAAAACTTGGGAAGACAAGAAGAAATTCAAGATGGATTAGAGGAAGAAGGGGACTAAGCCACCATTCTTTAGAAATAATCCTCAGGGACAGCCAACTTATAGAGAACCTTGAATGATTGAGACAAGGGGGAAAAGGCCAAGGAAGCCACATATTCAACGTTGGGGTTGTAAAGGAGATCATATGTTTAGATATTTCCCACACAGAGGTGAAAAAGTGAGCACTGTTTACAATGTACAACAAGCTGAAACAGTGGAAGACGTGTACAGAAATGTACCAAGGATCTATGCAGCCCTGGAAAAAAAGCAAGCAGAGTATCACCCACATATGATTGAAGTGGAAGGTATGATCAACAATCAAACCATTGTTATTTTAATTGATTCAAGAGATAGTCATAGTTATATAAATCCTAAGATGGTGGAAATTTTGCATTTTCCAAGAAGCAAGCATGGAAAATCTTGGTTAGTGCAGTTGGCTACCTGAGCCAAAAGAAAAGTTAATGAGATGAATAAGTCATGTCTTATGGACATGAATGGACTGAACACCAGGGCATATTTAAACATATTGCATTTAGGTTCCTATGACTATCTAATTGGGATGGATTGGTTGGATTAACATCATGCTATCCTAGATTGTCATAACAAGGCATTTACTTTCTTGGATGAGGGAGGGAACCTAAGGACAGTGTAGGGAATTCCCAGGGTAGTAACCATTAGAGAAATTTTAGCATTGCAGCTGAAGAAATGTTACAGAAAAGGGTGTCAAATATTTGCATCACATATGGAAGAGACACCTAAAGATAAGGTGTCAAATATTGAAGATTATGCAATCCTAAAAGAGTTTGAATAGGTGTTTAAGGAAATATCAAGATTAGCCCCTAAAAGAGACATTAAATTCTCCATAAATTTGATGCATGGAGCATCTCCAGTATCCAATACTCCCTGCATGATGAGTACAACAGAATTGAAGGAGTTGCAAATGCAACTTGAAGATCTCTTGAAGAAGGGATATATACGCCCAAGTGTGTCACCTTGGGGTGCCCCGGTTTTATTTGTGAAGAAAAAGGATGGAACATTGACACTTTGCATTGACTTTAGGCAGTTGAACAAGGTAACTGTGAAGAATAAGTATCCTTTGCCAAGGATTGATGACCTCTTTGATCAGTTGAAAGATGAAAAAATATTATCCAAGATTGATCTTAGGTCAAGTTATCATCAAGTAAGAATTAAAGAAGAAGACATCAGCAAGACTTCTTTCAGAACATGGTATGGTCATTATGAGTTCACAGTGGTGCCCTTTGGATTATCAAATGCACCAGTTGTTTTCATGTGTTTAATGAATGGTATCTTCAGAGAATACTTAGATAAGTTTGTCATTGTATTTTTAGATGACATTCTTATATATTCTAAGTCGGAGGAAGAGCATGAACAACACTTGATGATGGTATTACAAGTATTAAGGGAGCATCAATTGTATGCCAAATTGAGCAAGTGCTTATTTTATTAGAAGAAAATTCATTATTTGGGGAATATCATTTCAAATGAAGGGATAGTAGTGGATCCTAAGAAGATATAAGCCATTAGAGGATGGTCAGCGCCAAATAATGTGACAGAGGTCAGATCATTCATGGGCCTTGCAGGCTACTATAAGAGATTTATTGAAGGATTCTCAAATATTTCACACCCAATCACTTCCTTGCAAAAGAAGGGCGTGAAGTTTCAATGGACATTGGATTGTGAAAAGAGTTTCCAACACTTGAAGCAATTATTAACAAGTGCTCCAATTTTAAGGATTTCATATCCAAATGAAGACTTCATTGTATGCACCGATGCATGTAAAGAAGGACTTGGTGGAGTCCTCATTCAAAATGGGTTTGTTTTATGTTATGAATCAAGGAAGTTGAAGGAGCATGAAAGGAACTGTGCCACTCATGAGCTGGAGTTGGAAGCAATAGTGCATTCCTTGAGGAAGTGGAGGCACTACCTCATGGGAAAAAGGTTTGAGCTGAGGACATACCATAATGGTCTCAAATATTTATTTGATCAGCCAACTCTAAATGTTAGGCAAAGCAGATGGTTAGAATTTCTTAGTGAATATGACTTTGATATAAAGTATATCAAGGGGAAAGAGAACAAAGTGGCTAATGCACTCAGCAGAAGAGTGCATGAGTTGCATGCTACAGCCATAAGAATGTACCAATCAGATTTGAAAGACAGAATCATAGAGGCTGCAAAAACATATTTGCAATACAAGGAATTAGTGGAAAAATTACAGCAAGGTTTTTTGCAGCAGAAAATTGAAGATTATAAGCTAGAAAATGATGAAATTCTCATATACAGGGGCATAATTTATTTACCAAATTCCCATGAACTGAAAGATCTGATATTGAGAGAAATACATAATGTAAGTTATGTTGGGCACCCAGGTTATCAGAAAACTATTGCAGTTGTCGAGAGCCAATATTATTGGTCAGGCATGAAGAAAGAAGTTGTTGATTTTATTGCCAAATGTTTGGAATGTCAAAAGGTAAAAGTTGAGCATAGACACCCAATTGGTTTGCTACAGCCATTACCCATTCCTGAGTGAAAATGGGAAGTTGTAACAATGGATTTCATCACCAAACTGCCCAAAACAAACAAGCAACATGATTATATCATGGTAGTGGTGGATAAGCTTACTAAAGGTGACCATTTTATTCCAGTAAAGCTCACTCACAAGGCAGCCAACATTGTTGATGTTTATATGAGAGAAATTGATCGATTACATGGAATACCCAAGACAATTGTGTCTAACAGAGATCCAAAATTTACCTCAAATTTTTGGAAGGGATTATTTAATGGATTTGGAACAAATTTGAATTTTAGCACAACTTATCATCCAAAATCAGATGAACAAACAGAGAGGGTTAATCAAGTGATTGAGGATATGTTGAGGATGTATGTGATGGATAAACCATAAAAATGGGAAGACTACCTACACTTAGTAGAGTTTACTTATAACAATGGGTACCAAGCATCTATAAAGATGAGCCCATTTGAGGAACTTTATGGAAGAAAGTGAAACACACTGGTAAGCTGGGACAACCCAGCAGATAGAGCAGTATTTGGGCCAGATTTACTCAGGGAAATGGAGGAGCAAATGTTGAAAATAAAACAAAATTTAAAGGCTACCCAAGACAGGCAGAAAAGACATGTTGATAAGGGCAGAACTCACAGGGAATTTAAAGTGGGGGACCATGTATTATTGAAAGTGAAGGCCAATGGAAGTTCCTTGAAGTTGGGAAATTGTTCAAAGTTGACAGCTCACTATTGTGGGTCATTTGAAATCCTAGAGAAGATTGGTCTAGTAGCTTATATGATTGCATTTCTTGCATCTATGTCTGTTCATAATGTATTACATGTATCATTGCTTAAGAAATATATGCATGATGCTAATCATGTTATTGATTGGAACGTGATTCAGGTGGAGCAAGAAGGCGCTTTCCAAGTATATCCGGTACGCATTCTGGATCGAAAAATCAAACAGCTCTAGAATCGATCCATAGGGATTGTAATTGTACAATGGACCTCGTACAGTCCTGAGGATGCTACTTGGGAGCATGAGGATGCAATGCGGGCAAAATACCCGCATATTTTTTAGGATTTTTGAAATTTTGGTTGTATATGTGTACATAATGCACTAAGGATGGTGCATAAATAAGGGGATGGGATTGTAATACCCCTAAGCCGAACCCAATTGTAAATGTAAATGCAAATTTACTTAATTTGGTGAGTTGTTTGATATCATTTTTGTATGCACCTTCCATGGTATAGTGTGCACATTTACTACGCAGTAAAATGATGAAGTGTGCACATTCCAGGATACTGCATGCAGCAAACTTAAGTGCGTGCGATTTTGAGGCCAAGGAGACTTTTTGTATATGTTGTGTTTTATAGGCTGGTGAGCCAGTTATTATATGATAGGAGGCTTATGTGTTGAATTAGGTCGAAGAGCCTAGATGTTAAAGTATAGTGAGCCTATTTTTGTATATGTCTCATCATTAATATAATACATCATTGCGTGTAGATCGACCAAGATAAAAGAGTATGGGGGACTAAACTCCACTAGTTAGGAAAAGGGGGGGCTAAAAGTTAAGGAAAAAGGGCTAAGCTAGGGAGCTAAGCCAAAAAGGAATATTATATTAATCTTCCTTAAAGTATAAAGTATGGATAATTATTTTATCCTAAGTTCTAGAGATGGGGACAAGTGGGAAAAAGTAGCTCCCAACATGACAAGTGTAAAGTTGGGAACATGCATACATATATATTGGACTTAGTTCATTTTCCTATCATTTGATCATCATTCACTCACTAATTCATTTGTCCTTCGTACCTTCTTGTACCTATTTTCATACCTATATCTGTACCCATACCTGGTTAGCTCAGGAGTTGGACTGAAGAAGTGGGTTGTCGGGTCCATGGGATATTGAAGAGGTGGGTTGTCAAGCTCGTGATCAATCTCTCTATGTGAGAGAATTATTGGGAATTTATTCATGAAGGTGCTAAACTACAGTTATAGGTCTCTAAGACTTCCTTTCCGGCTTGTTGTTGAAGCCCTGGAAGGGAAGTGGGGCAGCCGAGGGATTGTTGAGAAGAGAAGGGGCACACTTCTTGGGGTGGGACAGGCATGTGGGGAATGAGGGACTGTAGTCTATTAGTTTGAGTTGGCACCTGTGATAGAGTCTTTCCTATTGTCTGAGATACGTCATCATGTTTAGAAATCCCTTTACTTGAGTGGAGATTAGTCCCAGTTCGGGGGTGACCCACTGCTGAGAGTGATGAGCAGTGTGGTCTAAGGCTGGGAGGTTCATGGAAGGTCTACACGCAATTGGTGATATTTTTACCAAGATAAGTGTCAATTATGTATTAAATTACATGTTGCATTATTATTTATGTGTTTAATTTTATGGGTTTTTCTTGTGTGTGGTTTATACATGTCTTAATATTTATGGGTATTGCATGTATATGTTTATTTTTATTTTCATATGAATCTGTGCATTTACAGAATGTATTTTTCTATTTTGAGTGATATATAAAAATTTCTGCAAGAGTTTCTGTGTGTATATGTTTTAATTTGCATACAGTTTGAAAACTTTTACGTGGCATAGCCCGGTTGAATACTAGGGATGTTAAAACTACCTTATCCACTCTAAGAAACATTTAGGTATATAGGAAAGGGACATCGAGTAAATTGGAATGGCCTCTAGAACTACTTTGACAAGGATTAGTCTGCCTCCATGTGAGAGCCATCGGTTGTACCGGAAATTAATATTTTTTTACACTTTTGATATCAACCACTGCCAATCACCTTTTAGACACAAATTGGCCTTCATATCGAAATATAAGTATTTCAAATGAGCATTTAAATCCACAATGAGAAAGGAAAAATGCTAGGATATGTAATAATTTTCACCTCAAAGAAGCCCCAATAGGAAATTGTCAATTTGGATGAATTGATATTCATGAGAGTCGCTTCACATAAGAGTCAATCATAT
>ML798636.1:417557-440239 GCA_009831015.1 Picea engelmannii | reverse complement strand
TGTATGTTTATATTGCATGGATTTCATTATGAGTACAACAATAGTGTAATGAGTTGATGAAACAACTAATTGTATCATGCCTATTATATTGTCATATCAATCTACTATGTGTATTTGTGAATCAATTTTGTGCAAGTATTATTACATTTTACTATGCTCATTCCAATAGTTTGCCCCTGATCATGATAGTTTGGAATAAGTTAGAATTGCATATTAGAGTAGAAATAGGCAGCATATTTTAGTTTAGGTTCAGATTTTAATTCATCTGAGAACATTATGTTCTCGTATTCATATTTAGATAGTATTTAGAGTGGAAACCATGCTCGTATATTGGTCATAAACGTCATCCCAGATGAGAGAAAGTCTAATTGGGACTTTCCATAGGGTGTTATCCCTTACCTACTTAACATGATGAATTTGGACCCGTCAATAGAAATGGCACTAGAAGGAGGGCCATCGAATTGAATGGCTGTAATGAAACATCAAATCCTACCCATTCTATTCTACTAATAAATATGACTTTGCCAAGTGATTCTCGCCCTCTTTGATCAAGATTTTATGAGCAGAGAGAAATGACTACATATTATTAATAGGTTCTTAACACAAAATAACAGGGATACAGTAAAACTAGTTTTCTATTTAATAAGGAAATAAGTTGAAATTGTAAAATGCAGCGGAAACAAGCTTGTTGGAATGGTGGTGGCTTATCTCTGAGAAGAGATGTGACGGTTATGCTCATTCGAAAGAATATGAATACAATGAGGCTCTGAAGGCCTTTTTTACAATAAACAAGAATGCCAAAAACCATAGACATCCAAAAACCTAACCCTAGGAGATGAAGCGCCAAAATTCATGTGGGTCCCATTTGGGTAAGTTAGTACATCAACTTCCCGGGGTCGTAACTTTTGCATATGATCTATGTTTTAGACGCATGATATCATGTTGGAAAGGTATCATTGAGGAGATTCATTTTGGGTGAAAAATCGAAGGAAATTTTATATTGCAAACCCATTTTCCCAAAACAACATCGTTTAGGGCCTCAAAATGGCTCGGGACCCAAAAAACTGCTAAAAATAGTAAATTACCAAAATTGCCAGAAAATTGTTTTGAGACAGTTGGAAAAGGTGGGTGGCCACTGATATCCACCTTGATCAATCCTCCCTTTTTAGGAAGCAATGGTCTCCATTTTGTTGAGTTCCCCAATCAGATGAGGAAATTTATGTTGAATTTGGCCCCGAGTGAGCCACTTGCTTTGGTGCAAGAGCTGACATGATTTGACGAATCAATAAAGTTGGATCCTTTGTTTTCAAGTGTCCTTGATATGTTTGTCCACAATATGATCACGGGATGCCTGTTGTATTCATTCGAGGTTTATCTCTGCTGGTGTCAGTTGTTCTGCTACTTCAGAGGTTTCTAATAATGGTGGGAAATAAGGGCGGAGGAGATCCATGTTGAACACGGGGTGCAGGCCAAGGAAAGGAGGAATGTTGAGCTCAAAATAATTATCCCCCACGGCCTTGGTGATGGTGTACGACCCATAACGGAGTGGGTGAAGCTTCCAATGGGGTCCTGTAAGGCGTTCTTTTTGCAAGTGCAACCAAACTTTGTCACCCACCTGAAACTTATGTGGCACCTGATGTTGATCATGGCGCTGCTTGTACTTGTCATTGGACTTATATAGGATATCCTGAACCTGTTGGCGGATGTGTTGGATCCGCTCAATGAACCGGGTGTCCTTTTCATCGTCAGTTGGAGTAGAAGATGAGTCGGTTGAGGTGACCACAAGGGGAAGTGCAACATCTATGGGAGCCAATGGTTGGAATACCAAGCCCACCTGAAAGGGGTTGTGGTTGGTTGAGCTATGCATGGCTCAGTTGTAGCTATGTTGGACATAGGGAAGGCTCTCATCCCATGTGCGAGGGTGCTCGGAATTATACATGCGAAGGATATGCACAATCATTCGATTTACAACCTCGGTTTGGCCATCTGTCTGGGGGTGGAAGGTCATGGATTTGGTGAGCTTGGTGTCCAGCAGTGACCAAAGGCTCGACCAGAATGTGATGAGAAATAGATTGTCTCGATATGAGACAATGGTTTGTGGGATTCCAAAATGTACCCAGACTCGTTCAAAGAAGAGCTTGGCAGTCACCTCTATTGTGATTCTCTTTTGTAGGCAACCAAAATCGCCATCTTAGAAAAACGATCAACAACCACAAAAACATAGTCATTTCCCCACTTGATGGATGGGAGGCCCCACATGTAGTCCATTGAGATGGATTCCCATGGCCTGTCAGGAGTAGGAAGATGGGTGTACAGGCCATGTTTCTTAGTGTTCGGTTTGGAAATAGCGCAGGCAGTGTAGGACCTGATATACTTGTTGACCTCCTATCGAAGTTTTGGCCAGTAGAAATGTTTTTGTAGCATCACCACTGTCTTTTCAACACTGAAGAGTCCTGCCACACGACTGTAGTAGGCTTCCCAGATCATCTTCGCTCGCTCACTTCATGGAACACAGATATGGACCAGCCTACACAACAACCCATCCTGAAAATGGAAATTATCGACAACTACGTTTGAACCCAACATTTGGTAGGTAGTGGCGAAGTCTGGGTCTATCTCATAGAGTTGGGGCCATCCATAGGTCTCATGGCCACAAGAGTCTAGCACTGTGGTGAGTGTCGTGACTGGCGGTCTACTGAGGCAATCAATGACACAATTGGTGCTTCCTATTTTATACTTGATGTTGAGGTGGAATTGCTACAAGTATGTGGACCACTTTTGATGGGGGTCATTCTGCAATTTTCCTTGTGTTTGTATGAACTACAATGGCTTATGATCAGTGTGGATGATTTTCTCCTTCCCAAGAATGTAATTTCTCCACTAGAAAAAGGCTTTCACAATGGAGTACATTTCTTTGTCGTAAGTAGGGTACTTATGGACAACATCTTATAGTGTCTCACTATGATAGGCTACGGGGTGGCCATGCTGAGTGAGAATGACATCCACAGCATAGTCTGAAGCATTTGTCTCGATCTCAAAGGGTTGTTGTAGGTCTGGTAGTGAAAGTACTGGGGTTGAGCACAAGCGTTGCTTCAAATCATCGAATTCTTGTTGTTGGGACCGGCCCCATGCAAATTTCTCCTTACGAGCACCCCTGGTTATTTGGCTAAGGGCCCATGCAATATGGGAGAATCCCAACATGAACATGAGAGGCCCAAGAAGCTTTGAAGCGCAATGAGTGTGGTTGGGGCTGGCCAATCACGGATGACTTGGATCTTGGATAGATCCACATGTATGCCATGTTAATCAATGATGTAGCCTAGGTAATGGACCATGTCCATGCCGAAGGAGCATTTTTCCAAGTTGGTGTATATCTTGTGTTGGCGTAGGGTGTACAGAACCTACTGAATATGCTATCAGTGTTTGACCCAAGTCTTGTTGTAAATGAGAATTCCATCCAGATATACCACTACAAAAGTATTAGTGAATGGTCACAGGATATCATCCATCATCCTCATGAAAGTGGTTGGAGCATTTTTCAAACCAAAGGGAATGACCAACCATTCAAAAAGGCCTTCCTTTGACCTGAAGGTGGTCCTCCATACATCTATTTGTTCTATCAGGACCTAGTGGTAGCCAGACTTCAGATCAATATTACTGAAGTATTTGGCCCCCATGAGTTGATCAAGGAGGTCATCAATTCGGGGAATCGAGTACTAGTTTCTGACTGTGATTTTATTAAGAGCCCGCTAATCAATGCAGAGACATCGGGTTCCATCTTTCTTTTGTACCAGCACGATTGGGCTCCCATGAGGTGATGAGTTGGGATGGATGTGCCCCTTATGGAGCAGTTATTGGATCTGTCGCTTGATCTCCTCATTCTCTAATAGAGAGCGGAAATAGACTGGCCCATTGAGAAGCGGTGCATTCGGGGTCAGATCGATGGGGTTCTTGACCTGGCAGTGCAGGGGTACCCTGGTAGGTGAGGAGAAGATATATGAGCATTCTTCCATGACCTTATCTACTTGCTTCTGCTGTGTGGAGAGGTCGTTCGCGGAGACCCTAGATGTGGTTGTGATCTTTCACTTATTCTGAGAGTGAATCATGAAGAAGACAAACTTCCCCATCTGAGAGATGACCTTCATGCATTGCTTAGCATAGATCAGGGAAATAGCACTAGGTGGGACTGCCTCGAATATCCTGTACAATTTCTTGTTCAAAGTAATAATAACACTATGAGGCCTAGACTCATATACAGCATGACATTTCCATAAATAAGGTTGTCCCAAAAGAACATCAAAAACTTTGAGAGGAGAAACATCACACAATACCTCATCTTTGAAGGGCTTGATGTTGTACAACGGTTGGCACTATTGGCTGACGTGGAGATCGCTTCCTTGGCAGAGCCATCCAATGGTGTAGGGTTGTGGGTGTGACATTATCAGCAAGGCCAGCCGCTTAATGACCTCTGCTGAGATGAGGTTCTTCTGGCTATCGCTATCAACGATGAAGTGCAGCGGGGTGCCTTTTACCCACATCTGTGAATGGAAGAGGAGCTCTCCTTCTTCTGGCTCATCTTGTTCACCAAGCTGGAGCTTGATGGTAGCAAAGGTGGAACTGGGTTCGGCGTCAATGATCTGTATTCTCCTTTCTGGTTCTGACTCAGAGTCAGAACCCACATCTGATTCAGAGGCTTTCACTTTGGCCACCAACGACTGCTTTGAGCGGCGGTCAGCAGTGTTATGCCAAGGGCTCTTATGGAAGTCGCACCACTTCCTGGTATATTTCTTTGTCTTTCCGGTGCCCTTCTTTTCTTGCGACTTGGACCAGTGGTCCTGATACTATCCATATTTTCTCTATCCTTTATTCTGGGGGTTGGGGCCACCCTTTGTTGGATTTTTTTGTTTGAGCTTCTGCTCGATTTTGACGGAATATTGGTAGGCCACGCCCAAGGATGAGATATCCAGAAATTCCATTTCGGTTTGGATGTATCTATGCATAGCAACATGATACTTGAGCACTAGATTTCTCTCTGAATCTTTGATACCCAGCTTGGTGCACAAGGTATGGAAGATATTTGTGAAATCTGGCATTGCTCGGTCTCTTTGTTGCCGCAGTATGGTCCATTTGGTATACAAGTCGTCATAACTTCTGACATGGTAGTATTGTTCCTTAATAGTATCCCTGAATGATTCCTAGGTGGTCATGACTGTAAATAATGAGGGTTCCTATGTTTCCTTTTGCTCATAGAAATTTTCCCACCAATCTTTCACATGGGGAACGACTTTGAGGAGCGCAAAAGTAATATTTTCTCTATTCGAAAAGTTATGGAAAGAAAAATACCCTTCTAGTAGATTCAACAACTTGTCTACAACATATGTGTCTATCTAACCTTCAAATATAGGAATATTGAAGTTTATTTGTACCTTGAAGGGGGCGGTGCCTCCTCTCTAAGAAGATGTGTCGCCTATTGGTAGTCGTCGAAGGATTTGCACGAAACTATCCATCATCTCGTTCCTCTGTTGCGTGAGGGCTTCGTCAATCAACAATTTGAAAGGATCTCATGTCCATTCATCTTTCTTTTCTCCTACCATGATAGTTCGCTTGGGCGTGCAAGAGAATTTTTCCTCAAGAGAAACAAGCTCGAGACCTAACTCTTTGTACTCCGACCTCGTTGGGGACATGCATTAAGACTACAAGGAGCAGATCGCTTTGATACCATTGATCTAGATTTTATGTGCAGAATGAAATGACTACAGATTATTAATAGGTGCTTAACACAAAATAACAGAGATACAATAAAACTGGTTTTCTATTCAATAAGGAAATAAGTCGAAACTGTAAAATGCAGCGGAAACAAGCTTGCTGGAATGCTAGCGGCTTATCTCTAAGAAGAGATGTGACGGTTGCGCTCATTCGTAAAAATATGAATACAATGAGGCTCTGAAGGCCTTCTTTACAATAAACAGGAATGCCAAAAACCCTAGACATCCAAAAACCATACCCTAGGAGATGAAGTGCCAAAATTCATGTGGGACCTATTTGGGTAAGATAGTACATCAACTTCCCGGGGTCGTAATTTTTGCATACGATCTTCGTTTTAGGCGCATGATAGCCCATTGGAAAGGTATACTCGAGGAGATTAATTTTGGGGGAAATATCAAAGGAACTTGTATATTGAAAATCCATTTTCCCAAAAAAAGTCGTTTAGGGCCTCAAGATGGCTCAAAACCCAAACAACTGCTAAAAATAGTAAATTACCAAAATTGCCAGAAAACTGTTTTGAGCCAGTTGGAAATGGTGGGTGGCCATCGATATCCACCTGGATCACTCTTAACCCTGAGAAAACTTCCCATCCTTTGTCAAAATATGTGAATACTCCTGCTCAAGTTTCCACCCAATGAGACTCAACTCATTCTGAGCATATATCCCCAACACATCACATTTTTACCATATGAGAGCTTGAAACTATAATAAAGGAATCTTGTGATTGTGTGTTAACCTGATAGTGGGGTAGGAAAACTAGTTGAATCCAAATTGACTATTTTGTAACTTGAAACCAAAGAAGACCTATGAGTGGAGATCCATTCTTTGAAAACCCATTCACCCACGAGTAGAACCCAATCGTTAGAACACTTGAGTACCACTTATCACAAGTGTTGCAAGACGTTTCAAAATCTTTCAATTTTAAACTAGAGCATTTTTTACTCATGGATAGTGGTGGTGGACTCCTTTACCACCCAAATCTCCACCTCGAACCCCAACAAGTGAACCTGAAGGAGAACCTAAATGAAACAATGAAGGAGAAGATAAACAAATAATTGTTTCCAGTACTCAACCAATGGATGGAACTCATACAAATCCTCTGAACAACCAACCTTGACTAGCTCTCAATGTTGTGGAATGTAACACCCTGTTTCCCCCAAATTTGTAATTTATATTGATATAGGAATTACTATGCTAAGGAATGATGAAAATGTAATTATATGATTTATTTAGTTGCCAATAACTAACTGTGGGGGTGAAGCCTTGAAAGTACTATCCATGATATCACTAGAGGAAGAATGTGAAAACCATACAAGAGGGTTCATATATCAAATAACCCCAAATATTCATGATAAGGATGACAAACCTCCTTCGAATCCCAAGGAAAGGAAAGCAGTCAATGAAGAAAGGACGGTGGTTGAATCACCAACCACCCCCATGAACGGAAACATGAGTTGTCAGCCTGAAGTACTGCAGGGACCTGCAGACCTGAGTTTCCTTCTGACAGAAGGAACGGGATAGGCCAGCGAAACTGTCCAAGGTAAGAAGGACACAGAGGAAAGGAAGACAGAGAGACATGAGATGAGAACGAGAGATCGCAAGGGAGAGGTGTGAAGCTCTCCAGTGAATCACGAACAGAAGGCTGCGAGCTTGATGCCGAAGAGCATTTGAGAAACCTCGCTGAGGCCACAAACGAGTGAGAAAGCTCCGACTTGCAGAAAATAGGACCCGAACAGAAACTGAAATAGAGAGAGAGAACCCTCGAGAAGAGTGAGAGTTCCCTGGTGATATCATGGCTTGGCATGGGGGTGGCCAGAGTGCTAATATTGAATGCCTTTGAGCCTATGGTCGGGTGGAAGGACGAACACCCATAGTCAGTTGGTTGGCGGAAACCTGTAATAGATAAGCATTTTCTTACTCTGTATAATTTAGCTGGAACTGAGCATGAATTTGGTTATACTGTGTATATTTCAAGAATTATGTTTGATTTCTGAACGGATATACTGTGTCTCTTTCCTTAATGCTTGGTTGTATGATTAGGCCAGTAAGAGATTATATGGATAAGATGTAATTGGTATTCATAAAGGTTTGTGTCTTGTGGCAGCTTGAGTTAGAGCCACGAACTGTGAGTTCGAAGACCTTAGGCATAGTCTCATGTGCACATGTCAACCTTCCTAGTCGTCCAGAGTCCCCTGGAGGACGAATTCTATTAAGCTCAGGAGACGAAGTGTAGTCATGCAAAGGCTCCCTGCGAGGCAAATAGAGATCGAGACTCACTCAAGAACTAGACTTTTCGAATGAGCACAAGGGATACGTGGAAGACCCTTCTAAGAATCAAGCCAAGGAGAAAGAGTGTAAAGCTCTTAATTATTTCATAGCTGAGAAAGCTCAGGAGGGACAACACTTTTCGTAAGTGTTGATGAGACCCAATAGTCGGCTTGTAGTAGAAGATCGAAGGCTGAGACCTTTGAGATATTGAAATCTTCCAAGGAAGAAAGCATGAGCTTATGGAGGAGTTATAACTACTGTCAGATCTCGCGTGGATAGTCGATAGCCATCGGATCCATGAGAAGTTGCACAAGGTTTAAGCCACGCATAGGCAAAGATGAGAACTCGTCAAAGTCCGAAAAAGATCAAGACCATCCATCTCAAAGGACACGTGGCAGAGATCCGAACCCATTGGGGTTTCGGACATCGGGAGGTTGAAGGACTAAAATGGTGGAGTCGCTGCATCGCGAAATCTCGATACGAGAGTGGAGCCATCGGATTTCGAAATTTCCGCTATTCGAAGTTCGAGATGTAGAGGAGTCTGTGGTCTTGGTACCGAGAGTTTCAAGCTCCTGATACACGAAATAACAAAATAAGAATAGCGTGGATGAGATATGGTGTTTCGGCACCTAGGATACCTAAAGGAAAGTCTCTTGTACTCGCCACTTGAGAAATCCCGAAATGGCATAGCGTGTCTAGAGTTTGGATGTTTCGGTGTTTTGGCACCCGGGAAACCCAAGGGTCAGTTCCCTTGTATTCGCCAGTCATGAAGTCCTGACTTGCAAAACCCCAAAATGAGCTTAGCGATGAATACAGACTTAGGAGTTTCAGCTCCCGGGAAACCTAAGTGCGAGACTTCATGTCTGCGCATATCCCGAAATCTCGACATGTGAATTTCCGAGATGGCCTAGCGCACATAGTTTTTGGTGCTTCGGAGTTTCGACTCCTGGGAAACCTAAGTGTGAGACCTCATGTCTTCGCATATCGTGAAACCCCGACTTGTGAAACCCTGAAATAATAATAAGCATGGATAAGTCTTGATGTCCCAGTATTTCGGCACCCAAGATATCTAGAGGTAAGTCCCTGGTACACGCCAGTCCCGACTTCCCGACTTGGGAAATTCCGATATGGCTTAGCGCGTGTAGATTTGGTTTTCGGTGTTTCGGCACCCGGAAAACCGAAGGGTATGAACCCCTCATCCCCTTCTACCGCGAAAACCCGATACATGAAACTAAGGTGGAATGCCAGGTTTTAATCCGAGGCATTGTTAGATGTGACGAAATGTTGGTTCCTTTCAGATTTTGGCACTTCGAGAGACCAGAGAGCAGGGAAACACATGCATCGCGATTTCCTGAATCGCGAAAGCCGGAAGCACCTCTCTGGTAAGGCCTGTGGTCATAGCCAACGATCACATGGGTAAGGATAAGGGATGGTAGGGTCTGCATCAGGCCCCATAGGAATTCGGGGATTCTATTCCCCAGGGAAAAGAAGAAAAAGCCAAAAATTTCCAGTTCCCATAGTGGGTGTGTTAAAAATTGGTATCAGAGCATGGTTACAACACTTGGCCTACTTGGGCTCAAGTACAAGTCGTGTAAGAAGATATTGTTATCTACGTTTTCTCTTTAAGGAGAAGGATTACAGAATGAAACTGTAATCTGGGAATTTTCTGTAACCCCTCTATTAAAATGATAACTACTCTTATAGGAGTAGGGATGCATTGATCGTTATTACTGATAAGATCTGAGTGCGAATGAAAGAGGTGGAATAAATTGTGCTATGAAGCTGCACGAGCCAAACAAGGGACTTGAACTGCATTGTCATGTTTTAAGTGTTACGATGGCTACCTACTAAAGTAGGTAGAGTCTCTTGCAATTGAGATGGCTGGTTAGATAAGGATTAAGACCCAAATGAAGAACTCCTTCATGATTGGGAAATCTAGTAGGGACGGGTAAGATCCTTAGAAAGTTATGATCATTGTATTATTATTTGACTAAACCTCGAGCCTATAATTCCTCATGATTGAGAGGATTGGTGAAAATATGTAGGGTCAGATTTACCTAACCTATAATGGTTAGAATCGACAGTGAGGATAACTTGTTTGAGGAGTCCTTTGGGATTGTTGCTAATTCCCAAAAAGTGACCCTTGTTGGTCGTTTCCATAAGGAGAGGGTAACACCATATGAGTCATGACTATGAGACTAGTTTGGTAAGAAACCTAAAAGCTCATAAGAGATAGCGGGAGAAATCCTTGAGAAAAGAATTTTGAAGGTTGGATGGGATCGAGAGTCAAGATCCATTCAAAAAGAACCGAAATGATTCGAGTCATTCGATCTTGGAGAAATAGTGCACTGGTTAGTTGCGAGGAGGTACCGGAATTTCACAAAATCAAAAGGGCTTGGAAGAAGCATTACGAAATTCACGAAAGGATCATAGCCATTGATCAAGGAGTGAAATTGAACCATTGATCGTCCAGAGAGAATTGCGAAATTGCGACATAATCACAACCATTGGTGGGAAATCCAAGACTTGATCAGGACCGTTGATTTCCAGAGAGATCTAGACCATGGGATCTAGATTGTCGGGCCCACATGGATCAAAATTTTGGGAAACGATGGAGAGTTGTCCATGGATTTGCTAAAATACGGGATCCTGACATGTGTCTGAGAATTGACCCCAGGTTCCAAGCAAAGGGTCATGTAGATGAAAGATTCGAGAAAACCTTAGTTTCGGTCTTTCGGGTTTTCAGATTTCCAGAATCCAGGAAACAGAGATTTCTTGCAACAGGAATTCAAAAATCACGAAATGCGAAGAACCTTTTTATTCGGATCGTGGTCACCGTCGGTGGTCGTGTGAGGAGAGGGCATAAGCTAGTATGATGAATAGTGCACGAGTTTAATGCACTGAGGAGCTTCATATTAAGAAGCTTGATACTCATACCAGTAAGGTATGAATGATATAGAACGTTCAAGTAATGCACATGTATGATGTAAGAGTATAAGTATACTAGAGGCCCAATATGATGGCCCTAATGAGTGAAACGTGAGGCAAGAATTACACTTGCCAAAAATTAAATGAATACCATGGATGCATGGTTGACTCCATTCTGAAGAGTTGCGAAGGTTCCATCTTGAATGATAGCTTAAGGGGAATGTACTCCATTCCCCTAGGAAAATCCAGTACAATTAAATGAAAGAGCAAACGAGTGAGGATGCTCTGATGTCATGATAAGAGGAAAATGTTTATGCCTTTGAAGATCACATGAGAAGGACTATGAACAATCCTAAGATGATTGATTTTAAAAATGGAAATGTATGTAGGCTATGAAATATACCTACGATAGCTACATGCAGGCTTAGGATTATGAAAGTGGTTAAGTACATCATAGATGTAAGTTAGCAAAGATGCATGTTTATATTCCTTAAGGGGAATATTTGGTAGACCCCTAAAAGGCTAACTCAAGGTTGAGGCCATCACAAGTGGTGATGGATCTACAACAAGGAAGTTGCATGCTGAAGGAGTTCCCGGTGGGAACTGTATAAGGTCTTTGTCAGAAGAACAGAGTCACAACCCTGATAATTGTTGAAGGATGGACAATGGGTTGCAAGGCCTATCCATGTATAAGAATCCTGGATTACATTTTGAAAGAATCATGTAAGTAATAGAAGACTAATAACCGAATATTGACCATTATGATAACCGAATGGAAGTGTGTAGGATGCACATGTTAATGATTCATTATGAGCAAAGAGTTGCTACTAAAGCATGTTGAAGTATCCTAAGAGTTAGGATGAGCCTAACCCAGGGCTGCTCAGAAAAAGAGCAGTTGTGGAAACTAGTATGGTTGGTAAGAGGCCAGTAAACCCCTGAGTATGATTGAATGAATTAATGGGTACATTTAATTGATACGGCTTGGTTGAAGTTGTGGTTAAGGAAAGGCAGTGAGACCTTAGAGATAACTTGACTAGGCTGAAAAAGCCCCAGGTGATGTAGAAAGAATTGGAAGAAGGGGAGAGCCCTGAATTATTTCCTTGTGGTGCATTATGTTTTCTATGGAATGAGAAAGCTAGTACATTGATGAACGAAAATGCTTTGACACCATAATAATGATGGTTTCAATGTTGTGAAAATGATTGAGAACTGTTGTGTTACAGTCATGAAAAACATTAAGGATAATGTGATGAAGTGCATACAGATATGCTAGACATGCCTGAAAATGTTTTTATTAATTAAACGCTATGATATTTGCATTTTAATTTACATGATGATTAATGTGCCTATGGTGTATGTCATGTGTAGAAAGGAATAATATTGGAATTGTTGAGAAAGACAGTTGCCAATAATGAACAACCTAAAGCAGAGGGTGACCATGGAAAGGTTGCGGTCGAAAGGTTGTTGATGGGACTATGAAAATCCCACTAAAGAACTATTGATAAGGTAGAGAACAGAGAGAGGGTGCTAGCAGCCAAGAACCGGTATAAAGATATTCGTGCCTGTGTGGCACAGGGTATGAAGGGATTTGGTAAGAACCCCTTCCGAAATATTTTATTATTGCATAAAATTGAAAGGGCAGTTGTATGCCTTGGATACCCAAGTAGGGTATGATTAAGGAAGGAGAACCCGAATAATGGAGCTATGAACCTCTGGTAGTAAACATTGGTTGTAACCCTCAGAAGAATTTGTGAACTGATATGTCATGAACACATGGGCCAATCAATGAACAATTGGAAACAAAAGTGCTCATAGATAGCACGTTGCATGGAATTACTTCCAGGAAATGCATATTTGCATAAAGGACAGGCAAGGGATTTCTCATTAAGGAAGGAGGACCTTCCAACATTTCTACCCATGTAGTATAGATGTTAGAGAAAACCAAATTTGGGTGGCCATGAGTGTTGGCACCCTGGTTATTAATAAAGGCATAATGCGTGGGCACATTCATGAGAAAATTTTAAGTTTAATATGTACTAATTTGGGGTCGTGATCGGCCTATAGCAGGAAGCGTGGTCCTATTGTAAGAATGAATGAAAACGAATAAACCATAAGAGGAAAAGGTCGGTTAAATTCCAACACCCCATGGCCAAGAACCGGTCATAAAGTGTGACGAACTTGAAATCAATGCAAGAATGCATTGGGTATGAATGTGTCCATGGATAGTGGCACATTTATTAAAACCCTTTGAAATGTTGAATTACGTTTGAAAATATATATATATGTACATGGAAAATCTAACAATTTGTTTGGCTGATTGAAGAATGAATTGCAGGAAGTAGGGGGTCATGGATATGGCAGTAAGGTAAGCCCATAGGAAAGACCGATTACTTGCTAAGCCAAACTGTAAGGAATGTTATTTCCTTTTGAGAAAGTGAATTTGATTGTTAGTATGCACAATTCTAAAATTGTTGTGATGATATTGTAAAGGTGCAATAAAATGTAAGTACATGAGAACTAACAATTTTATTAGCTAAGGAATGAATGCAGGAAGAAGGAGTCTTGGATATGGAAATGTTGTAAGCCCATAAGGAAGACCGATTTCTTGCTGAGCTAAAATGTTATGGAAAGGAAAGTCCCATAATTATGGATCTGGTTCCTGAGCGGGACAAATATGAAAACAAATCATGAGACTTTATAAATCTATGGGTGACAGGTTTGCAATAAAATTCTGAAAGTTAGAATTTATGATGACGTCTCACGAAATCTTGTGTACCTATGATACAGGTGAGAAGAAAAGATTTGTCCTAAAAGGAATAGATGAAGGCTGTCAAAGCTGAAGATGATGAACGTGGCTATTGTTGAGCCATGAAAACCCCGTGATAAGACATGATCACTTGAAAATTATTGTGTTGAGATAACACAAGCTGGAGGGATGCCTCAGTAGAGCAAGTCTGAGGGACGCCTCAACTGTAAGACTCGATAGGATCTCTAAGATTCTTGTGCGAGAAAACCTCAGCAGGGCAAGATGGATCGCCCGAGGGACTATATAATAGTGAAAGGGATGCCTGAGCCTGGGCCTGGAAGGAGAGTGACCGCAAGGAAGAGGAGACCTTAATAATTTCCTGTAAATTATTGGGATCATGCACATAGTGGGTAGTTTCCCGTGCGGGAAAACCTTGGAAAGGAAGATGAAATCATGATAGCTCTTGTGAGCTATTGAATTGGAATAATGCATCCAATGGGTACGTCAAGGAGGACGATGAGCATGGATAACAAAACTACCATGTGGATACAGATCCCTAAACTGCACAGATAAGTATTGTGCTAAGATTATGAAATTTTCCTTTTTAATTATGAGCAACAATAAGATGTTTTTGCACAAAATTGTGATTAATGTGCTTGTTGTCCAAGAATTATGGAAGGTAGGTGACGAAGATTGAGATCCTGAAAAAGGACTGGACCGAGGATGAAGGTCAAGCCTTCTGAAGTGGCCGAATGAGAAAGGCGTGACAGGTGTTTGAGAAAGAACACCGAGGACAGTGTTCCTTTAAGGGGGAGGGAATTGTAACACCCTGTTTCCCCCAAATTTGTAATTTATCCTAATATAGGAATTACCATGATAAGGCATGATGAAAATGTAATTATATGATTTATTGAGTTGCCAATAACTTACTGTGGGGGTGAAGCCTTGAAAGTACAGGCCATGATATAACTAGAGGAAAAATGTGAAAACCATACAAGAGGGTTCATATATCAAATAACCCCAAATCTTCATGATAAGGATGACAAACCTCCTTCGAATCCCAAGGAAAGGAAAGCAGTCAATGAAGAAAGGACGGTGGTTGAATCACCAACCACCCCCATGAATGGAAACATGGGTTGTTAGCCCGAAGTACTGCAGGGACCTGCAAACCTGAGTTTCCTTCTGACAGAAGGAACAGGATAGGTCAGCGAAACCGTCCAAGGTAAGAGGGACACAGAGGAAAGGAAGACAAAGAGACACGAGACGAGAATGGGAGATCGCAAGGGAGAGGCGTCAAGCTCTTCAGTGAATCATGAACAGAAGATTGTGAGCTTGATGTCGAAGAGCATCTGAGAAACCTCGTTGAGGCCACAAATGAGTGAGAAAGCTCTGAGTTGCATAAAACAGGACCCGAACAGAAACTGAAACAGAGAGAGAGAACCCTTGAGAAGAGTGAGAGTTCCCTGATGATATCATAGCTTGGCACGGGGGTGGACAGAGTGCTAATATTGAATGCCTCTGAGCCTATGGTTGGGTGGAAGGACGAACACCCACAGTCATTTGGTTGGCGGAAACCTGTAATAGATAAGCATTTTCTTACTCTATGTAATTTAACTGGAACTAAGCATGAATTTGGTTATACTGTGTATATTTCAAGAATTGTGTTTGATTTCTGAATGGATATATTGTGTCTCTTTCCTTATTGCTTGGCTGTCTAATTAGGCCAATAAGAGATTATATCAATAAGACGTGATTGGTATTCGTAAATGCTTGTGTCTTGTGGCAGCTTGAGTTAGAGCCACAAACTGTGAGTTCAATGACCTTAGGCATAGTCTCATGTGCACATGCCAACCTTCCTAGTCATCCAGAGTCCCCTGGAGAATGAATTTTGTTAAGCTCAGAAGAGGAAGTGTAGTCATGCACAGGCTCCCTGCGAGGCAAGTAGAGACCGAGACTCACTCAAGTTCTAGACTTGTCGAATGAGCGCAAGGGGTGCACGGAAGACCCTTCTAAGAATCAAGCCAAGGAGAAAGATCGCAAAGCTCTTAATTCCTTCATAGCTGAGAAAGATCAGGAGGAACAACACTTTTCGTAAGTGTTGATGGGACACAATAGTCGGCTTGCAGTAGAAGATTGAAGGCTGAGACTTGTGAGATATTGAAATCTTCCAAGGAAAAAAAAAAAGAAGAAAGTGTGAGCTTAGGGAGGAGCTACAGCTATCGTCAGATCTCGTGTGGATAGTCAATAGCCATCGGATCCAATAGAAGTTGCATGAGGTTTAATCCTCGCATACGCAAAGATGAGAACTCGTCAAAGTCTCGAAAAGATCAGGATCGTCCATCTTAGAAGACACGTGGTAGAGATCTGAACCCATCGGGGTTTCAGACATTGGGAGGTTGAAGGACTAAAATTGTGGAGTCACTGCATCACAAACTCTCGGTTCGCAAAATCCCGATACGGGAGTGGAGCCATCGGATTTCGATATTTCGGCTATTCGGAGTTCAGGATGTAGAGGAGGTTGTGGTCTTGGTACCGAGAGTTTCAAACTCCCAGTACACGAAACAACGAAATAAGAATAGCGTGGATGAGATATGGTGTTTCGGCACCTAGGATACCTAAAGGCAAGTCTCTTGTACTCGCCACTTGCTAAATCCCGAAATGGCATAGTGTGTCTAGAGTTTGGATGTTTCGGTGTTTCGACACCCAGGAAAACCAAGGGTCAGTTCCCTTGTACTCGCCAGTCGCGAAGTCCCGACTTGTGAAACCCCGAAATGAGCTTAGCGATGAATACAGACTTAGGAGTTTCGGCTCCCGGGAAACCTAAGTACGAGACTTCCTGTCTGCGCATATCCCGAAATCTCGACATGTGAATTCCCAAGATGGCCTAGCACACATAGTTTTTGGTGCTTCGGAGTTTCGACTCCCAGGAAACCTAAGTGCGAGACCTCATGTCTACGCATATCGTGAAACCCCGACTTGCGAAACCCTGAAATAATAATAAGCACGGATAAGTCTTGATGTCTTGGTATTTCGATACCCAGGATATCCAGAGGCAAGTCCCTGGAACACGCCAGTCCCAAGTTCCCGACTTGGGAAATCTCGATATGGCTTAGCGCATGTATATTTGGTTTTTGGTGTTTCGACACCCAGAAAATTGAAGGGTATGAACCCCTCGTCCCCTTCTACCACGAAAACCCAGTACGCAAAACTCCAAAAGGTGGAATTCCAGGTTTTAATCCGAGGCATTGTTAGATGTGATGAACTGTTGGTTCCTTTCGGATTTCGGCACTTCGAGAGACCAGAGAGTAGGGGAACACATGCATCGCGATTTCCCGAATCGCAAAAGCCAGAAGCACCTCTCTGGTAAGGCCTGTGGTCATAGCCAATGATCACATGGGTAAGGATAAGGGATGGTAGGGTCTGCATCATGCCCCATAGGAATTCGGGGATTCTGTTCCCCGGGGAAAAGAAGAAAAAGCCAAAAAATTTCAGTTCCCGTAGTGGGTGTGTTACATGGAAGTACTTGGGATACTCCATGATATGCTCAAACATCCTAATATATTCTTTCTCAGATTTGATCCCGAAAGGAAGGATTCTACATAATACCATATCAAAAATTTTATGTTTTCGATGAGACTTATGAATGTGCGACATAACGATGTTTTCTACAAATTATTCCCTTATAACTTTGAAAATTAAACCTCAACTTGGTTCTTTTCTCTAGAAGAATCTTCTATCACTATTTGGAGAGCATTTACGACCAATTTTATTGAAAAGTTTGGGGAGGACAAAACCCCAGCAACTCTAGTCTTGGACCTTTCAAGAATCAAAATGGAAGCTAAAGAAAAGATTAAATATTTTAATCAATGATTTCTTACTTTAATGAAGAGAATTCCTCAAGGTTCTAATCCTAATGAAAACATTTCTACCAAATTATATACTTCATCTGATCCAGGTGGATATTGATGGCCACCCACATTTTCCAACTGGCTCAAAACAGTTTTCTCGCAATTTTGGCAATTTACTATTTTTAGCAGTTTTTAACTTCGGCCATTTTGAGCGCGTAAATGAAGGTTTTTCGGAATATAGATTCTCAATTATAGCCAAAGTCTCTTATTGATCCCCCAAAATTAATATCCTTAACAATATCTTTCCAACGGGCTATAGTGCGCCTAAAACGGAGATCGTATGCAAAAGTTACGACCCCGGGAAGTTGATGTACTAACTTACCCAAACGGGGCCCTCATGACTTTTGGTGCTTCATCTCCTAGGGTTAGGTTTTTGGATGTCTATATTTTTTGAAATTCTTTTTTATTGTAAAAATGTCTTCAGAGCTTCATGTTAATCATCTTCTTGTGAATGAGCGCAACTGTCACATCTCTTCTCAAAGATAAGTCACCACCATTCCAGCAAGCTTGCTTTCCACAGCATTTTATAGTTTCGACTTATTTCCTTATTGAATAAAAAACCAGTTTTACTGTGTCTCTATTATTCTGTGTTAAGCATATTTTAATAATTTATATTCATTTTGTTTTTCTCATAAAATTCAAATCAGTGGTATCAGAGCGGTCTACTCCTTGTCATCTTAATGCATGTCCCCAACGAGGTCAGGGTACAAATAATTGGGTATTGAGCTTGTTTCTCTTGAGGACAAAAGCTATTGCATGCCCAAGCGACCTCTCATGGTAGGAAAAAAGAAATATGACAGGACAGGAGATCCTTTCAAAATGCTTCTTGAGGAATCCCTCACGCAACAGAGGAACGAGATGATGGATAGTTTCATGCAAATCCTTTAGTGGCTACCAACAGGTGATACATCTTCCTCGTGCAGAGGTATCACCCCCTTAAAGGTAAAAATCAACTTCGATATTATTATATTTGAAGGTCAGATAGACCCAGATGTCGTAGACAAGTGGTTGAATCTACTAGAGGGGTATTTTTATGTGCATAATTTTTTGAATAGAGAAAATATTACTTTTTCACTACTCAAAGTCGTTCCCCATGTCAAATATTGGTGGGAAACTTTATCTGAGAAAAAAGAAACAGAGGAAACCTCATTATTTACAGTCACGACCACCTAGGAATCCTTCAGGGATGCTATTAAGGAACAATACTACCTTGTCGGAAGTTATGACGACTTGTATACCAAATGGACCACAATGCGGCAAGAAAGAGACCAGGCAATGCCAGAGTTCACAAATATCTTCCATACCTTGCGCACCAAGATGGGTATCAAAGATTCAGAGAGACATATGGTGCTCTGCATAGATACATCCAGACCAAAATGGAATTTCTGTACATCTCGTCCTTGGGCGTGACCTACCGACATGTCGTCAAAATCGAGCAGAAGCTCAAACAAAAGACGTGGCAATTTGGGCCTGGGAACCCCTCACAGCAAATGCCAGGAAGGGGTGGCCCCAACCCACAGAACAAAGGATAGAGCAAATATGGATAGTATTAGGACAACTATTCCAAGCCGTAAGAAAATAAGGACACCAGAAGGACAAATAAAGATACTAGGAAGTGGTGTGACTTCCATAAGAGCCCTTGGCATAACACTATTGATTGTCGCTCAAAGCAATCCCTGGTGGTCGAAGTGAAATCCTATGAATCAAATGTGGGTTCTGAATCTGAGTCAGAAATAGAAAGGGGAAGATAGATCATTGACACAGAACCCAGTGCCACCATTGCTACCACCAAGATCAAGCCTGGTGAACCAGAAGAGAAAGAAGAAGGCGAGCACCTCTTCCATTCAAAGATGTGGGTAAAAGGCACCCTGTTGCACTTCATCGTTGATAGCGGTAGCCAAAAGAACCTCATCTCAGCAAAGGTCATCAAGCGACTGGCCCTGCTGACAATGCCACACCCACAACCCTACACCATTGGATGGCTCTGCCAAGGAAGAAATCTTCACGTCAGCCAACATCGTCGGCTTTCATATAGCATCAAGCCCTTCAAAGATGAGGTATTGTGTGATGTTTCTCCTCTCGAAGTTTGTAATTTTCTTTGGGCCAACATTATTTATGCAAACTCCATGTTGTATATGAGTATAGGCCTTGTAGAGTTATTATTTATTTGAACAGGAGATTGTACAGGATACCCAAGGCAATCCCTCGTAGTATTATTTCCTTGAACTATTCCAAGCAATGAAGGAAGGTCATCTCTCAGACCGAGAAATTTGTCTTCTTCATGATTCACTCTCAGAGTGAGCGAAAGATGGCAGCCACATCCAGGGCCTCCGTGGACGATCTCTCCACACAACAGAAGAGGGTGGATAAGGTTGTGGAAGAATACTATTGCAAACCCCCCCCCATTCTTGCTCTCCTAGGGGATTGCGCGACCTCCTGGTCTAGGATCGTTCAGTCATATGAGTTGAATCGACTCTTCGAGTCTCTCCTGGAACCTAATTCAATTTTCACATGTCCCTCTTTATCCAAAGTGCAGGTTCTATCAAAACCGCGGGCTCTTTCCTGGCCCCTTTGAAGAAATTTAACGATGGGCACTAGCTCTCTATTCTAGACCCCTTCTCCCATGTGACCACGAGCTGGGTCCTAGGATTAAACCCTGAAAGGAACTTAGGACTTCGGGCTTTGGCCCTTTCTCAACAGCCAACTCCTATTTCCCCGAACTCTAAATTGGCAAAGACAAATGGGTGCAAGAATCAACGGTCCCCGTTACTCCCTTAGATCAATTACCCTCAATACTTCATGTTGTGGGAGTCTTTCCACTCTTCTCTTCCCTTTCCTCCAGAGCACCACTTCTCTGAATCCACGGATCTCCTCCATGCATCCTTATGGATCTGACGGCCTAGATTCACTCTGCTCTTCGCGACTTCGCGAAGATTCCCCTTTCTCCACGCAAACCTCCCAAAGTTATTCCTCGCGAACTTTCGGATCACTCACCACCTGTCTATCCGTAGATGATGGTTGGCACCACTTGGGTTCAGGACTTTGGCAAGTCCTTACTTCTGTGCACACTTAGCACTTTTCTCACTGTCCAAGACTTAGACTGCTTTTAGCTTCCTGCACTCCTTGGAGAGACTCTGTGTGCGACGGCACTAATTCTTCTAAGATTTTACTAGTTCAAACATTTAAGGTTCTCGACCTTTATGTGTCCTTCATGGATCTTCTAGTGCCCTTATGGAAACTTGATGCTCTTCCTCCCAAGCTTGTAAGACGAACTTACTTGTCCTTTGGTGCAATCCTTTTGCTCAATTAAGCCTTCATATGGCTTCTCGCAACACGTATCTAAGTGTTGGCCTAGTGCACTCCTTGCATAGGTATTACTTATACCTCATGTGTCCTCTTGATCCAACGGTCCACGATTAACTCGCTATCTCACATCTCGTGAATCTAGAGATGAATCATCTCGCCTCTCCAAGTCGTGATCCGCGAAACTCCGAGATGGGGTGTGATCAACGGTCTGAGTTTGATCATGGCTCAACGTTTGCGATTGAATCGCAATATTGCGTTTCGTGATTTCGGAGTTCTTGTTGTCAATTGAATTGAACATTTCAAAGTCTCGATCCCCGATTCTCCGATGAAGAAAATCAACGGTCCAGATCTCATTCTTGCTTTAATGGTTGCGATTAAATTGCGTCCAGATCTCATTCTTGCTTTAACGGCTACGATTAAATCGCGAAATCGCATATCACGATTTCGGGGTTCTTGTTGTCAAGTGAATTGAACATTTCAAAGTCCCGATGCATGTCGGGACTTCTCTTCTTGCTCCCAAGGCTTATCTCCCTCGCAGCTTTTGCACCCTGTACCAAATCTAACGGCTCTCGCTGTGTTCGATCATTCACTGCTTTCGATCATTCACCTCTCTAAACTTGTCTTATGTTTGCCTATCATCTTCACTGCTGCCATTAATGACAAGCATTCATTGTCTGTTCACTGAATTTGCCAACAATCTCCCCCTTTGGCATTGATGGAAACACTTACATTCAGACCCAACTCCAGACCCAACTCTCCTCTGCATTCGGCCATTCAGACTCTTCTCTGGTCCCGAAACATTTCGAACTCGACTCCTTTCTCCCCCTTTGACATCAATGTCAAAGAAGAAGCATTCTTCCACTGATCTTGTTGCAGAACATACTCCCCCTGTCGTCTATAAACATCTAGAAAAGACACCAGATATTCAATCAATACTCCCCCTGACTAGGTGAACATTTTAAACACCAAAAATCATAACCCCCAACTTTTGACAAAGATATCCAAAAGAGGTCGTTGCTAATGGTTTGGTAAAAATATCAGCAATCTGTTTTGTAGACGGTATATAATTCAGTTGAACAATTCTGTTTGTAACTTGTTCTCGGAGAAAATGATACTTGATTGGAATATGCTTAGTCTTGGAATGGAGAACAGTATTCTTGGAGACACTAATGGAACTTGTGTTATCACAGTGAATTGGAATAGGATCAGTGTAAGTTACCTTCAGATCTGCAAGAGTTTGTATCATCCATAAAATTTGTGTGTAGCAAGTAGCAGCAGCAATGTATTCTGCCTCTGTAGTGGATAATGAAATAGATCCTTGCTTCTTACTAAGCCATGCAACTAATGAGTCACCCAAAAAGAATGCTCCTCCACTGGTGCTTTTTCTCTCATCAACACAATTTGCCCAGTCTGCATCTGAATAAGCAGTGAACTGGAAATTCTGATTTCTAGGATACCATAGTCCATAAGTCATTGTTCCCTTCAAGTATTTAAATATTCTCTTGACAACTACCAAATGACTTTGTTTAGGAGCAGACTAAAAATGACCTACCATTCCAACAGCTTGCATTATATCAGGACGGGATGTTGTGATGTACAGAAGACTCCCTATCATTAATCGATATGAGCTTTGATCAACATCAGGTGAATCATCATCCTTGCTTAATTTACATCCAATTACCATAGGTGTACCCACAGGTTTAGAATCTTCCATTTGAAACCTTTTCAACATTTCTCTTAAATATTTTCCTTGAGAAATG
>ML798636.1:395261-412791 GCA_009831015.1 Picea engelmannii | reverse complement strand
TGCCTCATTGCCTTTCTGCTCACATCTCTTGCATTGTTTGGTCTTCTGCTTTTTATGCTCTGTGCACCATTTCCATTCTCTGCATAGTTCCTCTTCTGTGCTATTCAGCTGTTGCACTCTCCTCCTTCTTCACACCTGAATTACCTTTACCAACAAGCCTCACTACAACCTCCAACAACAACAACCCAATATCTTCTCTGTATCGTGTATTTATAACTTTTGTGCACCTTGTCCATGCAATGTTCTCCATGCCTCTGCATGCATACTCTTTGTCGTTATCCTCCACCTCTCGAGTGCTCTATCTGATCATCATCGTGACTCTTCAGCTTCTCGGGTGGTTCGCCCTGCGTGTCTAGTATCACTGGGTGTTATGCTGAGATTCCTCAGCCTCTCTGGCAGTTGAGACTCTTTGTCTTCTCTGTGACAGTCGAGCTCACCTTCTCTGTTTTAGTTATGGCCTCAATCTTATCCAGTTGTCAATCGCCTCCACGAGTCATCTTCATTCCACTGGCAGATTCCATGTGACTCTTCTGCTCCTCTGTAAATCACACCGAAGTATCTTCGCATCCTCTGGTAGAACCCATCAATCGTTACTGGCAGTTTCACTGTGTCGTGCAACAGTAGCCCTCCGATCTTGTTCAAATTCACCTGCACCGTTGGATTAACTCTGAAGGGTATTGTCGTTATTTACCCGTTTCGCACTTTCGCTGCGAACTTATGATCTTCATTGACCCTGATCGACGGTTCATGATCTTGATGAATCAATGGTCCTGATCTCATCGTGATCTCGCATCTCGCTGTTCCTTCGATGGAGATTCTCGTCACTCCCAGTCGCGATAGGTGAAGCTCCGAGATGGAGCTCAGATCAATGATCCACGTTCTTGGTAATCTGACGGTCCTAATCTTCTCGCAATCTCGCATCTCACGATTCCTGTGATGGAGGTTCTTGTCACTCCAAGTCGCGATAGGCGAGGCTCCGAGATGGAGCTCAGATCAATGGTCCACGTTCTTGGTGATCCGACGGTCCTGATTTTCTGGCAATCTCACATCTCGCGATTCCTGTGATGGAGGTTCTCGTCACTCCAAGTCGCAATAGGCGAGGCTCCAAGATGGAGCTCTATGGTGCTCTGATCTTTCACCACGCGTCCTCTTGATCCAATGGTCCTTGATTAAATCGCGATCTCGCATCTCGTTGTTCCTTTGACTTTCCAGTCAGCAACATGACGATCTTTCGCCACGTGTCCTCTTGATCCAACGGTCCACAATTAACTCTCTATCTCGCATCTCGTGAATCTGGAGATGAATCATCTTGCCTCTCCAAGTCGCGATCCACAAAACTCCGAGATGGGGTGTGATCAACGGTCTGAGTTTGATCATGGCTCAATGGTTGCAATTGAATCGCAATATCGTGTTTCACGATTTCGGAGTTCTTGTTGTCAATTGAATTGGACATTTCAAAGTCTCGATCCCCGATTCTCCGATGAAGAAAATCAACGGTCCAGATCTCATTCTTGCTTTAACGGTTGCGATTAAATCACGTCCAGATCTCATTCTTGCTTTAACGGCTGCGATTAAATCGTGAAATCGCATATCGCGATTTCGGGGTTCTTGTTGTCAAGTGAATTGAACATTTCAAAGTCCTGATGCCTGTCAGGACTTCTCTTCTTGCTCCCAAGGCTTATCTCCCTCGCAGCTTCTGCACCCTGCACCAAATCTAATGGCTCTCGCTGCGTTCGATCATTCACTGCTTTCGATCATTCACCTCTCTGAACTTGTCTTATGTTTGCCTGTCATCTTCACTGTTGCCATTAATGACAAGCATGCACTGTCTGTTCACTGAATTTGCCAACAAAGAGTTCAAACATGCACTCCTTCTATTGGCTCACATAATTTCAAGACTCTGTCGTGCACTCCTTGCACTTAGCCTAAAGAACCTAGAAATGCTTCAGCAAATTCACAGATAGAGGATTCTATCTTTATCCCTGCATATGAAATCTATAATACACATCTACAACATAAAACATAGACATAACCACAAATGACATTTATAAGACACATAAACGCACAGAAAAATCATAGGCGGGAAAAACTACTTCTTTTGCATTAATCTGAATGTTAATTACAATGCATGAGCTTAGACTGCAACTGACTCTTGGCTCTCAACTCTCCTTTTGGCTTACAATGATTTACATTCAATATTCAGAAGCTCAACAACTATCGAAACCCGTTTTCGGGCATACAATACAAATATTTATACAAGAGGGACTCAATGACCTTTCCCTCCAAGTTACACTAATGGTGTCTAATCACCATTCAAAACGCCTATCTAATAAGGTCGATTAAAATGAGTGGAAATCTAGTCCGAATCGGATCTAGATCCCTCCTACCGTTAGCCACTTAAGGCAACCTCACCTACAGCCTATGTGAAAGCAGAACTTGGCTCTTACAAGCTGACAACACTTAATTGCTTTAATTACATTTAAATTTTGAGGAAAAATGAAAGGGTTGGCACCTCTCCCCTCCTTGAATGTGCACCAATGTGTCGAATAGTTGGCACATGTTGAGGTGGAGCAATGCTCCTGCATAATACTCCACTACTATGAAAAATTCATTATCTCCTACTCATGAGCTCCCCAACTCTGTTGAAATCCTCACTGATCCCAAACTTTCTCCTGGAGTTGTCCTCATGCTCCTCTGCTTTGTTGTTCTTGTTGGATCCCCGCTACTCATGCAGGTTTTCCTCTATTCAAATTCTCTCTGTTGAATGCTTCTTTTGTTGACTTCATCATCAGCTCCCTTATCTCCTCTATGACTTCTTCCATTTGCTCTATCGGTTGGATTTTCTTATGTTGTCTTCTTAGCTACAATTCCTCCTCCTCATACACATCAAAGGGTAGATCATCTTGATCCTCCATGTTGTTTTGTTCTCCTGTGGCACTAGCTTACCACCTACTGCAAACTCCAATTCTACAGGTTCCTTATTGGACTGTTGTCCAACCATCCCCTCTAACATCTCAACTTCTACCATTTCTGTTGCTGGTACACTCCCAACTTCCTCCAGCTACTCCTCATGCCGGCATGTCTCCTCTGGCATGGCTATCTCCTGGTAGCCATATTCTAGTTATGGATTGTCCAACCAATCCTCCAGCATCTTCAACTATGTCTCCCATTCAGTGACCAACTCAATTGTGTGCTCCTCTTTCTCTGTTGTTATGGAAGACTTTCGTATCTGCTCCTTCTCCTCCATGACAGCCTATGTCGGTTGTCCTTCTATCGTTGCATCTACAACACATATGCTAGCCTCTCCTTGGCTACTTGGCAGGAATATTTTGATTCATTAAATGATCATAACGTTCCTCGGGTCCTCCTCCTCGATGGTGGAAGTATTTAACTCCTCATCATCTTCATTCACATGGCTTGCGATTCCACATGAATCTCCATATGGATGAGGCCTCTCTTTCGCCTCCTTTCCATCTGTCAGCACCCCTTGCTAACATGAACTCTCAAATGATCTCATCTCTTCTCCCTTGCCCATATGGAAAATTGGGGTTTCTCCTCTTCCCTCCTATCAATTTATGAGATCAATTGATCCCTTTCCATTGCCCACCTGGTAATCTACGAGACTTCTGCCAGATCTCTTTCCCTCATCACTGAGGTTTTCAGCATGCCTCAACCACCTTTTTAACATTTGTTGTTTCCTTTTGGCCAACAAATTCTGAAAATGCCACCTGGTTGTCCTTTTCAGAGGCCATTCATACCTCCAGCGTACCTTTGACTCATGTTGCATATTCAATACTAGATTCTCCATCTCTGCTCGGATTTCACTTAACTCCTTATCAATTTCCACTTTGTTCCTCTGCTAGCAGTCTTCTCCTCTACCACGCTTATGGCCCCTCACTAGCCATCTTTCTTCACCTTCAGCCCACTTGGTTGTCTACCATCTGTTGCACACCTTACAACAGTCTCTACAAAGCATCACACTCTGCTTCCCTTCACCTATTGTCTATAGGCAAATTTCGGACACCACTTAATGATATCAGCTCACTTCTTTGTCTCTGCTACCTGAAAACAAATTCAAGCTCTGATACCACCTGTTGGTATCATAGTATCTCCTTTGTCTACTCTTTTTCCTACGATATGCAGACAAAATCAAGCTTTGATACCACTCTGATAAAGACCCCCCCCCCCTTCTTTATCTCCTCGGGGGTTGCACGACCTCCCAATCTAGGATCATTCAGTCACATGAGTCGAATCGACTCTTTGGGTCCCTCCTGGAACCCAATTCAATTTCCACAGGTCCTTCTTTATCCAAAGTGTGGGTTCTATGAAAATCGTGGGCTCTTTCTTGACCCCTTTGAAGAAGTTTAACGACATGCGCTAGCTCTCTACGCTAGACCCCTTCTCCATGTGACCTTGGGCTGTGTCCCAGGGCTAAACCCTAAAAGTTGCTTCAGACCTCGAGCTTCAGCCCTTTCTCAACATCCAACTCCTATTTCCTCGAACTCTGAATCGATGAACACAAAGGGGCACGAGGATCAACGGTCCCCGTTACTCCCTTAGATCAATGACCCTCAATGCTTCAGGTTTTGGGAGTCTTTCTTCTCTGCTCTTCCCTTTCCTCCGGAGCACCACTTCTCTGAATCTACAGATCTCCTCCACACATCCTTCTGGATCAAACGACCTAGATTCACTTTGCTCTTCACGACTTCGTGAAGATTCCCCTTTGCTCCACGTAAACCTCCCGAAGTTCTTCCTCGTGAACTTTCAGATCTCTCGCCACCTGTCTATCCGCAGATGATGGTTGGCACCGCTTGGCTTCGGGACTTCGGTGAGTCCTTACTTTTGTGCACACTTAGCACTTTTCTCACTGTCTGAGACTTGGACTACTCTCAGCTTCCTGCACTCCTTGCAAAGACTCTGTGCGTGACGACCCTAATTCTTCTGAGCTTTTTCTAGTTCAAACCTTTAAGGTTCTCAACCTTTCTGCGTCCTTCAAGGATCTTCTCGTGCCCTCCTGGCAACTTGATGTTCTTCCTCCCAAGCTTGTAAGACAAACTTACTTGGAATTTGGTGCACTCCTTATGCTCGATTAAGCTTTAAGGTGGCTTCTCACAACACGTATCTAAGTGTTGGCATGGTGCACTCCTTGCATAGGTCTTACTTCTACTTTCTTAAATCCTTCAAGTTTACTGATGCAGGAGCATCACAAAAGTCAAGCGAGCGTGGAGCAAGCGCAACGTATTTTTGAGCACATGATAAATTGCTTGAAAATCTTTTTGGAATTGATGCGCCAAATCTTTAATGAAGCCATTTATGAAGGAGCGCCTTGGTATATTGTATTGGAATTTGAGCGATTTACTCTCATCCTTAGTAGATAGGAGGCATTTAAACTAGTTAATGCAGGTAGATAGAAATTTAATTTTAGATTTGATAACTTTAGAGCGCAAGAGGGAAACGGGATATAGACACCCTCATTGTGCATTTGTAATACAGAGAATTTTGGAGCATTAGAGCAAGAGCATGCAGAGAGCTATGTAAGAACACCCATGTACAGATACTTGAATTAATAGAAGAGATTGATTCAAATTCATGGTTTTTGTGTCTGTTCTCTATGTATTCATGTTGATGTGGTCATGAATGGTTGCTTTCAGTCACACATTTGATTTTATGTGATGTGTATATGATTTCATGTTTGAATTGAATCCTGAAAGGGTGAAGGAATGAGTTTCAATTGTTTCTCTATTTGAGCTGTAGAATTCCTGCAAGGAGTGCAGTCAAATTGTCCGCAAGGAGTGCGTTGACAGAGGGGTTCAAATAGAGATAGCTTTTGTTTCTCATTTCCTCAAAGGTGCAGTTGGGAACAGGGTCGTGCAAGGAGTGCGCAGGCTGGGTAAAAGTCTCAGGGTTGCGAACCTGAGTAAAGAGATGAAAGACTGCTACTGCAGGGGTGCGCAGAGTCGAGGGACTTCAACACTTAGACGTTGTTGAAGGTTTGCCACAAGGAGTGCGTACAAGAGGGTTTTCTTTCTAAAGACTTAAAGCTGTGGGAAAAGCTCAGGAAGGATAGGCTTTTGAGGTTGTTGAAGAACAGCGAGGACAAGTTGTGACTTGAAGTTCGAGGGAAGCGTCGCAAGTTTGCGAGCAGGTGAACGAGTTCCATGGAAAAGAACACTTAGTCCTTTCGCAGAATTCATCGGGAAGGAACAGACGGTCGGTATTCTCCGAGGAGAATCCATGAATTTTCGTGGGTCGTCAGATCTTGTGGATATGCAGGGGAGATACAGTGGTGTATTCCCGGAGGTTTAAGTTCAGGACAGATAGAGCATTGATCCAAGTCATCCAGGACCGTTGGATCTACACGTATATCGTGTATCGGGGTTTCGTAGATCGAACCTCCAAACTATTGCAACAGGAATTACAATATCGCGACCTGCGATATCCCGATGAGTCCAGAACCGTCCATCATTTCGGACACGCGTCAGAGGATCCGAGAGGAGTCGGGGTTCGGTGTATCGGGGTTCCTGAGTACAAAGAAAACGTTGCATCAGGAATCGCCAAACTCCGAAACGCGATTTCCCGACAGACTAAAGGGACAGTGTGGGGTCACAGTGGAATTAGTGGAGGACAGGTGGAGTATCGTATCGGGGTTCGAGAAAAGGAAAGCCCCGAAATATTCGTGTTAGGATTCACAATTCCGTGAAGTCCGAAATCTCGATAAGGTGACGGGACCGTTCAATAGTCAACCCGCGCGTGCAACGGAGTATTGGCACATCGGGGTTCGGAGTTCAGAAATTCCATTTGTTGACGTCCCGAGTGCCGAATTCGTGATAGGAGAATTTCCGATGAAGAATATGACTACGGTCAAATAAGGAGCGGTCGCATGGACAAAAGGCTTAGTCTGGGAGGCTAAGGTAGCAGGGGAGTGTATCGGGGATCGGGGATTGGTGAGGCGAGTTGTTTTGGACATCGCAAACGGCGAAATCCTTATAGGAGGAACCCCGATAGCAAGGTAGAAGGTCAACGTTGATTCACGTTGGATTTCAGAGAATCGTGAGGCCTAAAACATGCGACCATAGGATTCGCAAAATCGTGAAGTCCGATTTCCCAATCGTTAAGGGAGATCTTTTCAAGAATTGTTGTGGGTGAGGAAAATTCCTGATAGGAAATTAGAAGAGCTTTCAGTTCTTCGGGCCGAGTACAGAGGAGGTCCTGTGAGCGGACGTGCCTAGCCCAATGCGCCTGCGTCAAGTGGTATCAGAGCAAGAGAATTTCTTTGCTTTCTGTAGTAGAGAAGAAGGAAATTCACCATGTTGCCAAGGAGAGAGGATAGACAATCACCCGATCCAGAGGAAAGAGAAAATCCGAGGAGAAGGGGTAGGCAAGCACAAAATCTAGAAATGGAAAGAGAGATACGTGATCTACGAGCTAGACTCGAAGATATGGAGACAGCACAAAGACGCACAGTTGGTGCTGGGAATCTAAATGATTCCGAAAGCGAGGTTGAGGCTGAACATGAAGAGGAAGTTGCAGTCGAAGATGCATAAAATGAGTGTTTGATCAGAGCTATTGCCAGGATGGGTGCAAAAGCAAAGATGGACATTCCAATTTACGAGGGAAACTTGGATGCAGAGGAGCTTATAGATTGGATTAGAGCTCTAGATACTTACTTCGACTACAAAAACATCGAAGAAGACAAGAAAGTCAAACATGTTGTTACACGCTTGAAAGGACATGCAGCATTGTGGTGGGATGAACTACAAGCTGAGAGACACTGCAAGGGAAAGCAGAAGATCAAGAGCTGGGACAGGATGATCGCGAAGATGAAGGCAAAATTCATCCCCAGAGATTATCAAATTACTCTGTTCAGGAGAATGCAGAACCTGAGACAGAAGCTGATGACAATGAAGGAATACACTGAGGAATTCTATCGACTGAACATCAGGGCAGGTCATAGGGAGAGCGATGATGAGAAAGTTGCCAAGTATATGAATGGTCTGAGATACGGTATCCAGGACGAGATGAGTATGGCAACCATCCGAATGGTGGAGGATGCTTATCAGATGGCTCTGAAAGCTGAAGAGAAACTGAGCCGTAAGCAAAGTCAGAGGGGCCGAGGCAGGATTCATCCCAGAGGCAAATCGGTTGCCCAAGATAAATACTGGAAGCCCAAAGACGACTGGAAAAAGCCTCAGACTAGAACCAAGAGAGGTGGAAGTTCACAGCAAGGCCAGCATGCTAAACAGAGAGGGCAGCATACAGAGCAGAGCAGAGGATACGTTGATAATAACATGTTTCCTCGTACCAGAGGTAGAGGAAGAGGAAGAGGTGGAGTCATCACATGCTTCACATGCGGGAAGAATGGGCACAATTCTTACGAGTGTCCAGAGAAAAATAAGGACATTGGAGAAGCTCACATCACTGAAGCGCAGAGGCGGGATGTTGAGGTCGAAGACGCTGAAGGCGGAAGATTGCTTATGATGCGAAAAGTCCTTTTGACACCCAAGAAGGAGGTGGAAAGCTCAGTCCAAAGAACCAGACTTTTTAGGACTTCTTGCAAGACCAAGGACAAGGTGTGAAAGGTCATCGTAGACAGTGGTAGCACGGATAATCTCGTATCCACAGAGATGGTAGAGAAGCTGGAGATGGAAACGACTGATCATCCAAGCCCATAAAGAGTTTTGTGGCTACAAAAAGGACACCGGGTAACTGTTACTAAACAATGCTTGGTTGAGTTTAAGATAGGAGGATATAATGATAAGATCTTATGTGATTTCATTCCTATGGATGTCTGTCATTTATTGCTGGGCAGACCATGGCAATATGACAGGAATGTAATTCATGATGGGAAGATGAATACGTATACTCTAGAGAAGGATGGGAGGACACACATGTTGCTTCCAATAAAAGATAAGGAGGTAAAACCAGAAGGGAGAAATATTGTACTTCTCATGAGTGGGAAGGAGCTTCTTACAGAGGTAAAGAAGAAAGAAGATCCACAATTCTTTGTGGTCAGGAAACCAAGGATCATTTTGACTAGCACGAGAGTAGACGAATTGCTAGAAGAAATTCAGGAACTATTGGAAGAGTTCGTTGACATCATAGTGGACGAATTACCTTGTTCGTTTCCACCGATGAGGAGTGTGAGTCATCACATTTATCTCATACTAGGAGCCAGTTTGCCAAACAAAGCCACGTACAGATTGACGCCACAAGAAAATGAAGAAGTTAAAAGGCAAGTCTAGGAGTTATTGGACAAAGGTTTGGTCAGGGAAAGTTTGAGCCCGTGTGTCGTTCCAACGATACTCAGTCCAAAAAAAAGATGGAGGTTGGAGAATGTGTACCGACTCAAGAGCCATCAACAAGATAACCATCAGGTATAGGTTTCCATTGCCACGAATGGACGATTTAATGGATTGCTTGAGCGGGGCAAAATACTTTTCAAAGATCGATCTGAAAAGAAGATATCACCAGATTCGCATGAGGGAAGGCAACGAGTGGAAGACGGCCTTCAAAACCAACGAAGGACTGTATGAATGGCTTGTCATGCCGTTTGGCTTAACAAATGCATCGAGTACCTTTATGAGGTTAATGAATGAAGTCTTGAGGGAATTCATCGAGAAGTTTGTCATTGTGTATCTGGATGACATATTAATTTTCAGCAAGACAAAGGCAGAACATCTAAAGCATTTAGCTACAGTAATGAAGAAGCTACAGTAGGAGAAGCTATTGATTAACATGAGGAAATCTTCATTCATGAAGAAATAACTCATTTACTTGGGATTTATTATATCTGCGAATGAATTGAAGATGGATCCAGATAAGGTGGAAGTGATCAAAAATTGGCCGTCACCGAGAAATATTTTTGAGGTGAGAAGTTTTCATGGACTGGCTAGTTTCTACCGGAAGTTCATTAGGAATTTCAGTGGGATTAGAACAGCGATGATGGACATAGTGAAGAAAAGACATAAATATTTTCACTGGACTGAAGAGGTGGAGAAAAGTTTCAAATTGTTGAAACGAAAGATCACGGAACAACCGGTTCTGGTGTTGCCGGATTTCCAGAAAACATTTCAGGTGAAATGTGACGCAAGTGGGTTTGCCATAGGAGCAGTCTTGAGTCAGGAGGACAGACCAATTGCATATTTCAGCGAGAAGTTGAATGAGGCAAAAGAAAAGTACTCCACGTATGATAAGGAATTCTATGCCATCATACAGGCATTGAAAAAATGGAGGCACTATTTGATTCCAAAGGAATTTGTTTTATATAGTGATAACCATCCATTACAATTTGTGACTCAATAGGAGAAACTGAATCAGAGGCATTTTAAGTGGGTTGAATACATGCAGAATTTTACGTTTGTGATTAAACATATTTTTGGTACTGCTAACAAAGTGGTTGATGCTTTGAGCAGGAAATGTTTGCTGATGCAGGAGTTCAAAGTCAGAACGTTAGGCTTTGATGATCTCAGGGATATGTATGTAGATGATCAGGATTTTAAGGAAGCGTATGAAGCAGCTGAGAACCCAGTTCTCAGAGACAGAAGCCAGTGGATAGAGTACGTGATCCAAGAAGGATTATTGTTCAAAGGCAATCAATTGTGTATTCCAAATTGCTCCATGAGGGAGAATCTGCTAAAGGAGAAACACAGCAGAGGATTGGTCGGACACTTCGGTCATGACAAGACATTTGCAAAGCTGAGCGAGTCATATTTTTGGCCAAGAATGTGAGAAGATGTCAAGAGATTTGTAGACAGATGTAGAGTTTTCCAGCATTCGAAGGGATGGAAGCAAAATGCAGGGTTTTATCAGCCATTTCCCATACCAAAGAGGTCGTGGGAGGCGATAACCATGGATTTTGTATTGGGGTTGCCAAGGACACAAAGAGGTGTTGATTCAATCTTTGTGGTAGTGGATAGGTTTTCCAAGATGGCACACTTCATCCCATGTCAGAAAACCAGTGATGCGACTCACATCACAAATCTGTTTTTGAAAGAGGTCGTTCGACTTCACGGCTTACTCAGAAGTATAGTTTCTGACAGAGATACAAAGTTCGTGGGACATTTCTGGAGGACACTGTGGAAAAAGATGGGAACTAACTTGATGTTTAGTTCTTCCTATCATCCTCAGACGGATGGGCAAACAGAAGTAGTGAACAAAAGTCTAGGAGACTTGCTGAGAAGCTTGGTGACATAGCACCATACCCAGTGGGATAGTATATTGCCACATGCAAAGTTTGCATATAATGACTCAGTGAACAGGAGCACAGGCCAAAGTCCATTTCAGATTGTGTATGGCATGCAATCGAGAGGAGTTTCTGAATTGAGGGATTTAGAACAGACTACGACTAGAAGCGCTAGTGCGGAAGAGTTCGTCGAGGCGATGAAAGAACTTCACAGTTAGGTGAAGCAGCGACTGCTGGAAACAAGTCAGGAATATAAGCGCAGAGCTGACTAGCAGAAGAGACAACTTCAGTTTGAGGTTGGTGACTTAGTTCTAGCACATCTGAGGAAGGAAAGGTTCCCGAGAGGAACATACAATAAGCTGAAGATGAAGAAAATCGGGCCATCCAAGGTCTTGAGGAGATTTGGAGATAATGCTTATAAGATCGAGTTACTGGATGGGATCAGAATATCTCCAATATTCAATGTCGTAGATTTATATCCATATAAAGCTGAGGAAGCAGAGACTGGAACTGAGCAGCCAGTGATCCAATGGACGAAATAGATGCCAGTTGCAGAGAAGCCACAGATGGAGAACATATTGGACAAGAGAGTCAGTAACAAGACCAGGAGGAAAGAATACTATGAGTATCTGATCAAATGGAAGGGCCATCCAGTGGAAGATGCCAGCTGGGAGAATGAAGCAGAGATACAGAAGCATGGATATACTGTGCAGGAGCTCATGGACAGGAGCCCATGAATTTTTTTCAAGTGAGGGAGTATGATGTAGGAGCATCGCAAAAGTCAAGCGAGCGTGGAGCAAGTGCAATGTATTTTTGAGCACATGATAAATTACTTGAAAATCTTTTTGGAATTGATGCGCCAAATCTTTAATGAAGCCATTTATGAAGGAGTGCCTTGGTATATTGTATTGGACTTTGAGCGATTTACTCTCGTCCTTAGTAGATAGGAGGAATTTAAACTAGTTAATGCAGGTAGATAGAAATTTAATTTTAGATTTGATAGCTTTAGAGCGCAAGAGGGAAACGGGATATAGACACCCTCATTGTGCATTTGTAATATAGAGAATTCTAGAGCATTAGAGCAAGAGCATGCAGAGAGCTATGTAAGAACACCCATGTATAGATACTTGAATTAATAGAAGAGATTGATTCAAATTCATGGTTTTTGTGTCTGTTCTCTATGTATTCATGTTGATGTGCTCATGAATGGTTGCTTTCAGTCACACATTTGCTTTTATGTGTTGTGTATATGATTTCATGTTTGAATTGAAGCCTGAAAGGGTGAACGAATGAGTTTCAATTGTTTCTCAATTTGAGCTGTAGAATTCCTGCAAGGAGTGCAAACAAATTGTCCGCAAGGAGTGCGTTGACAGAGGGGTTCAAATAGAGATAGCTTTTGTTTCTCATTTCCTCAAAGGTGCAGTTGGGCACAGGGCCGTGCAAGGAGTGCGCAGGCGGGGTAAAAGTCTCAGGGTTGCAAAACTGAGTAAAGAGCTGAAAGACTGTTGCTGCAGGGGTGCGCAAAGTCGAGGGACTTCAACACTTAGACGTTGTTGAAGGTTTGCCGCAAGGAGTGCGTACAAGAGGGTTTTCTTTCTAAAGACTTAAAGCTGTGGGAAAAGCTCAGGAAGGATAGGCTTTTGAGATTGTTGGAGAACAACGAGGACAAGTTGTGACTTGAAGTTCGAGGGAAGCGTCGCAATTTTGCGAGCAAGTGAACAAGTTCCGTGGAAAAGAACACTTAGTCCTTTCGCAGAATTCATTGGGAAGGAACAGACGGTCGATATTCTCCGAGGAGAATCCGTGAATTTTCGTGGGTCGTCAGATCTTGTGGATATGTAGGGGAGATACAGTGGTGTATTCCCGGAGGTTTAAGTTCAGGACAGATAGAGCATTGATCCAAGTCAGCCAGGACCGTTGGATCTACACGTATATCGTGTATCGGGGTTTCGTAGATCGAACCTCCAAACTATTGCAACAGGAATTTCAATATCGCAACCTGCGATATCCCGACGAGTCCAGAACCGTCCATCATTTCAGACACGCGTCAGAAGATCCGAGAGGAGTCGGGGTTCGGTGTATCGGGGTTCCTGAGTACAAAGAAAACGTTGCATCAAGAATCGCAAAACTCTGAAACGTGATTTCCCGACAGACTAAAGGGACAGTGTGGGGTCACAGTGGAATTAGTGGAAGACAGGTGGAGTATCGTATCGGGGTTCGGGAAAAGGAAAGCCCCGAAATATTTGTGTTAGGATTCGCGATCCCGCGAAGTTCGAAATCCCGATAAGGCGACGGGATCGTTGAATAGTCAACCCGCGTGCATCGGAGTATCGGCACATCAGGGTTCGGAGTTCAGAAATTCCATTTGTTGACATCGCGAGTGGCGAAATCGCGATAGGATAATTTTCGATGAAGACTATGACTACGGTCATATAAGGGGCGTTCGCATGGACAAAAGGCTTAGTCTGGGAGGCTAAGGCAGCAGGGGAGCATATCGGGGATCAGGGATTGGTGAGGCGAGTTGTTTTGGACATCGCAAACGGCGAAATCCCGATAGGAGGAACCCCGATAGCAAGGTAGAAGGTCATCTTTGATTCACGTCGAATTTCAGAGAATCGTGAGGCCTAAAACATGCGACCATAGGATTCACGAAGTCCGATTCCCCGATCATTAAGGGAGATATTTTGAAGAATTGTTGTGGGTGAGGAAAATTCCCGATAGGGAATTAGAAGAGCTTTCAATTCTTCGGGCCGAGTACAGAGGAGGTCCTGTGAGTGGACGTGCCTAGCCAGGCGCGCCTGCGTCATTTACCAAGGCAACTCCTTCACCCGCTCAATGCACACTTGCAGAGCTTCCTCTCCCTAAGAGTGTTCAGTAACTCTGGGGTTTTCCTCAACTTCTCCAACACTTCAGAACATGTTGTTTGTGTGCACACTTGCACCTACTCAATGCCCTTCTGGCATAGTTCTACAGAGTGTTCAACAACCCTGTGCTATGCTTACTCCTGCGTAGACTTTTCTCCAAAATATTCAGCAACCTTGAGGTTCCCCTTTGAGGATGTGAATTATCCTGGTGTGCCCTCCTGGCACATTCTTGTCTGACTCGGAAGAGTTCAGACACACACTCCTTGCATTGGCTCACACAATTTCAACACTCTGTCGCACACTCCTTGCACCTATCCTAAAGAACCCAGAAATGATTCAGCAAACTCACAGATAGAGGATTATATCTCTATCCCTACAAATGAAATCTAACATACACATCTATAGCATAAAACATATACATAACCACAAATGACATTCATAAGACACATAAATGCACAGAAAACTCATAGGCAGGAAAAACTGCTTCTTTTGTATTAATATGAATGTTAATGACAATGCATGAGCTTAGACTACAACTGAGTCTCGGCTCTTAACTCTCCTTTTGGATTGCAATGATTTACAATCAATCTTCAGTAGCTCAACAACTATCAGAACCGCTTTTTGGGCATACAATACAAAGATTTATAAAATAGGGGCTCTACGAGCTTTCCCTCCAAGCTACACTAGTGGTGTCTAATCACCATTCAAAACACCTATCTAATGAGGTAGATTACAATGAGTGGAAATCTAGTCTAAATCGGATCTAGATCCCTCCTACCATCAACCACTTAAGGCGACCTCACCTACAGCCTATGCGAAAGCAGGACTTGGCTCTTCCAGCCTAACAACACTTAATTTATTTAATTACATTTAAATTTTGGAGAAAAATGAGAGGGTTGGCGCCTCTCCCCTCCTTGAATGTGCACCAACATGCCAAATAGTTGGCTCGTACTGAAGTGGAGCGATGCTCCTACATCAAATACTCAAATATCTTCTCCCCTCCTATCAGGGTACCTCTGCACTGCCAGGTCAAGCATCCCATCGATCTGACCCCAAGTGCATCGATACCCAATGGGCCAGTCTACCACCACTCTCTATTAGAAAATGATGAGATCAAGAGGCAGATCCAAGAACTGCTCCACAAGGGGCACATACATCCCAGCTCATCGCCTTGTGGGAGCCCAATCGTGTTGGTGCAGAAGAAAGATGGGACCTGGCGACTCTGCATTGATTACCGGGACCTTAATAAAATCACAGTCTGAAAGAGGTACCTGATTCCCCGAATCGAGGACCTCCTTGATGAGCTCACAGGGGCAAAATACTTCTGTAAGATTGATCTGAAGTCTAGCTACCACAAGGTCCCAATAGAACAGACAGATGTATGGAAAACAGTCTTCAAGTCAAAAGAAGGTTTGTTTGAATGGTTGGTCATGCCCTTTGGTTTGACAAATGCTCTAGCAACTTTTATGAGGATTATGGACGATATCCTATGACCTTTCACCGATAATTTTGTAGTGGTGTATCTAGATGACATCCTCATCTACATCAAGACTTGGGCAGAACACTTCCAGCATATTCAATAGGTTTTGCAAACCCTGCGACATCACAAACTATATGCAAACTTGGAAAAATGATCCTTCGGCATGGACAAGGTCCATTACTTAGGCTACATCATTGATCGGCATGGTGTGCATGTGTATCCAGCCAAGATCAAGTTCATCAGTGCCTGGCCAGCCCCAACCACACTCACTAAACTTTGGATCTTCTTGGGCCTCGCCAATTTCTATGGCAAGTTTGTGTTGGAATTCACTCATATCGCATGGGCCCTCAGCCAAGTAACCAGGGGTGGAGGTAAGGCAAATTTTGTGTGGGTCATGCCCCAACAACAAGCCTTTGATGACTTGAAGAAGCGTTTGTGCTCATCCCCAGTACTTTCATTACCAGACCTGCAACATCCCTTTGAGATCGAGATATATGCTTCAGACTATGTTGTGGGCGTCGTTCTCACTCAACACAGCTACCCTGTGGAATATCATAGTGAGACACTATCATATGTTGTCCATAAGTACCCTACTTAATTCCAAGTACAAGCATCGCCATGATCAACATCAGGTGCCACATAAGTTTCAAGTGGGAGACAAAGTTTAGTTGCACTTGCAGAAAGAACGCCTTACAAGGCCCCATCGAAAGGTTCACCCACTCTATTATGGGTAGTACACCATCACCAAGGTTGTGGCTGACAATGCTTTTGAGCTCAACATTCCCCCTTTCCTTGGAATGGACCCAATCTTTAATGTGGCTCTCCTTCGGCCATATTTCCCACCATTATTGGACACCTCAAAGATAGCAGAGCATTCGAAACCAACAGAGCTCAACCCTGGATGCATGCAACAAGCATCCAATGATCATATTGTGGACACACAGATCGAGGGCACTCGATAGCAAAGGATCCAGCTTTATCGAGTCGTCAAAGCAGGGCAGCTCCTGCACCAAGGCAAGTGGCTCACCCGGGGCCAAATTCAGCAGAAATTTCCTCATCTGATGGGGGAACTCAATGCAATGGAGACCATTGCTTCCTAACAAGGGAGGATTGATCCAGGTGGATATCGGTGGCCACCCACCTTTTCCAACTCGCTCAAAATAGTTTTCTGGCAATTTTGGCAATTTACTATTTTTTGCAGTTTTTAACTTCCGGGGCCATTTTGAGGGCCTAAATGAAGGTTTTTTGGAATAGAGCTTCTCACTGATGGCCGATATTATTTAGGCCAGGGGTGATTTTAAGAACCCCCCCTAAATTTATATGTATAATAAATGGGTGAATCCCCATGATACATAGGAAATATTGAAGGCTATTTTATCAATAATATAATATGTATATATAATTTTCTGGCGAATCTTTTAGTCAATTATATAATCTTGTAAAAATTTGGCGAATATTTCACTGAACTATAAACTCTTGTAAAATCTTGGTGAATCTTTCACTAAATTATAAAAACTTGTAAAGTCTTGGTGAATTTTTTGATAAAGTATAAAACCATATATAATAATATGAAAATGTATTCATTAAACTGTAATATACTCGTTTTACATATTCGGAAAAAGAAACATGATTTTTCCATCCTCTAGACGATGTTGCGAGCATTAGTTGTTATGTTTGTCAAGGTTCTCATTGTACACTGTTGCATATCCCTCTATCAGTTTTGATGATATATCAATGAGATATTAAGTCACAGTCATTGATCTCAAGAGATCAAGATCAAATATTGATCGTTGATCACTTTGGAGATAGGGTTTTAGTCATTAAGGGATTATAAAAGCATATCTAAGGAGGGTGAGAGGCATACAATGAATGCATAGGAGTAAGAGGGAGTCTTGCTCATGTACTTGTGTCTGAGTGGGCAGGGTTGAGGAAAGGGTGCAGGAGGCAGTGAGGGAGATAGCAGCCAGGTGGGCTAGGCTATCAGTCGTAGCATTGTAATTCCTC
>ML798636.1:360015-382625 GCA_009831015.1 Picea engelmannii | reverse complement strand
AACAACAATGAAAAATTTCCCTAGATGCATAGAAGATATAAGAGAAGTATTGCACCTATTATTGCACATTAATAAAAAAAAATATGCATATGGGAATATTATTACAAAAAATATCCAGAAGAAAGGTTTTCGGTATATGTTCAACTTTATGAAGAGTAGAGGAGATTTCTCTAAGAACATGAAGATTTTACAAAAGAGGTTAACAGTGAGGAATTCAATGGTTCATTGAATGAAGGAAATGTTGAATATACTTATCTTAATGATAGATCTTCCTTTGCAGAGTATACTATTTTAGAGAATCAATGGGTGTAACCCACAACCAAGGATGCACTCAATGATTTTACAAAGGAGGTTAACAGTGAAGAACACAATGGTTCATTGAATGAAGGAAATTTTGAATATACTTATCTTCATAATAGATCTTCCTGTGCAGGGTATATTGTTTCGGAGAATCAATGAGTACAATCCACAACCAAAGATGCACTCAATGATTTGATGCTTTCATGGAAAAGAGACGGGATACAAAAGGCGCAGAATGGGTTTTGGGTGTTGATATGCTTAAGAAGGTCCCATGGAAAGCATAGTGTAATATCCCCAGGAAGAACCCATCGATTAGCTTCACCTCTACCCTATTGATTTGATTTGGCATAAATATTGTTTTTTCCTCCTTTTTCCATGTCTCTCTCCTTTGCCCGTACATTGTTGGATCAACAGAAACAAAAGGTCAAGGCCAACTAGCAAATATCGAGTCTAAGGTCAACCAACGAGACCATTTACATATACATGGGGAAAATAGTTCCCATTGAAATCCATGGACGAAATCAGTGCCATAAAACATTGATTCAAGGAGATGCAGGCAAATTATTTTCCCTCAAGCCTTGATTCAAAGATATGGAGGGCGATTCACTCAATAAAAACACTGGATTCAAAAAAATCGAGGCGAAGCGTAAATTTTGTTATGAAATCCGGAGGGTGAATCTTCTTTGCACCAGATTTTCCGATTTTTTTAATGGGACTAATGATCTACCATATATATTGTTTAATTTAATATTTGGGCTAAAATTTTTAATTTTCTTAAAAATTGTCTCAATAAAAATTTGCCCTCTAAAAAATTTAAACCCTAAAATTTCACCCATTAGCAAAATTTCGCCCCTAAAATCATCTATGATTCAGGCCCTCCAAGTTTGGGGAAATAAGAACATTACTAAGTCCAAGGATAAAGAAGAGGGAGAAGTTGGACACCAAGATCAATCTCAAAAGACCGATGAAATTGAGGAACAACAAGTTAATTCCTTTTGGGATATTTCTCTTGGACCGGGAGAAGAAGAAGATGTAGAAGAAGCACACATGTCCCAAAATGCAGTGACTACGATGAGTACAAGGAATGTCTTATAACACTCATGCCTCTTTTGATCCTCCTAAAACAACATCCAACACCCAGAAGACCAATAATACAACTCCCAAACAAAGTACCCCTTCTATTCCTCCATCAAAATTARATTAGTATTTCTTSGAAAATCTGAAAAGAAGTAAAGCAAACATTTCCTTGTTTGAACTGATGAAACTTCCCCAGATTCAAGAAAATTTCATATAAAAATTGTAAGGTAATGCTGTCAAAAATGCTCATGAAGCTAATGTAGKAACACTGAAAGGAAAAGGTAAAGCTGACGATGTCAATGAAAAAATAACTCCAAAGAGAAAATCAGTTGTARATGCCTCTCTGATTGGCCAAAGATCAAGGTCTAATACTCCTCCTTTTCTATTGGCCTTTGAGATTTTTAACATGAATGTGCATAACTATATGGTGGATTCAAGAGCTTCTTCCAATTTAATGTCATTCAAGGTATGTGAGAAACTCAATGTCAAACCTGAGGAATATGATATCCAAATCATACAGTTGGAAAGAACAAGAGTCAAAGTTATCRAGGAATTAAAGAATGTTTTGATTAGATTATCCTCCAACCCTAAAGTACACCAGACCATTRACATGATAGTAGTAGATATTCTTGACACTTACTGGATTMTTTTGAACAGAGACTGGTCAACTATGCTTGGTGGATATTTTTCCACTGATTGGTCACATTTATGGATTCCCTACAATGGAAACCCCAACCAAATTAGAGTTGATATGGAAAGATACATGAAGCATGTAGTAACGAACTTGAATGACCCCAATGAGCCCATTGTGTTCAATCATTCAATTTTTCGGAAACTATTCTTATGATTCATTCTTTGGGAATCACACAACTGAGATCTCTTCTCATGTGAAATCTAACACATAATATAAAATCCTTCATTGCACTTAGATTGTTGAGTTCCATTTTAACATAGTAGATAACACTAACAATAATCATGATTTACATGCTAACATAATTTCTAGCAATAGATTAAAGCTCTTTGCTAATTTCACTAACCCTCCTGACTCAGAAAATGAAGGAAAATCTGAGTCCATAAGTAAACCTAAAGGGGATCCTGACAAGTGGACTTTATTTTTTGATGGATCCAATTCTCTTGAAGGTGCATGTGTTGGTTGCATACTCATGGACCCCAATGGTAAGAAAACATTGATTGCATGTAGACTTGAGTTCCAGTGTATCAAAAACACTGCAGGATATGAATCCCTCTTATTCAAGGATTAAGAAAATCAATAGACTTGGGAGCGAAGATTATTAAGGTATTTGGTGACTCTGAAATTGTAACTAGACAGGTAAGAAACACCATACATTGTCTTTCAAGTCATCTCAAGAATTATCAGCAAGAGGTATGGGGATTGATTAAATTATTTGATGCATTCAATATCATTCATGTTCCTCGTTCTTTAAATTATGATGTTGAACTATTCGCTAATGTTGCATCTAGGTTGATTCCATCGGAAGGAATAATGCCTAACACTTTTTCTGTGGAATTAATATTTAGGCCTTCAATTCCTAATAATGTGACCAACTGGAGAGTCTTTGATGATGACCAGTATATCTTAAGCTTTCTACACCTTGAGAATAATTTCAAATATTCTATAATATATGAAGGCCAACATGATCAAGACATGAGCTCTTATTTTCATGACGCAGATGATCAAGCAAAGAAAGATAGAACCATTATCTTGATGAAAAGGAATAGGTTTATCCTAATACCAAAAATTTTCGATTTTTTCCTGGCTAAAATAGAATAGTCGGGATTATCACCCTATGTTTATAGCCTCTTTTTACAAAAACATCAATTAATCCTCAATAAATATGTCCTTGTAATTAATTCTATCTTTTAGAATTGTAGTATGTCAAGGAAAAAGTAAATGTTCATAACAAAAAATATTTTTTAATTTTTTGAACAACTTTAGAAATAAAATCTGATGTAAGATTACACAGTAACTCAAATGAGACTTCAAAACCATCCAAAGATTTTATTTATTCAACTATGAAATACATCCAACAACGTTCTTCATACCCAAAGGGTAAGGACCCGAATGAAACTTAGTAGTCAAAGATAGTATATTACATCATGCATGGACTATTGGTATCTTTAAGTGGAACCAAGACTGAAACAAAGTTGAAATAACAGGCAACAAATTCCATTGCCTTGACTCTACACAAAGCCCTTAATCGATATTGAAAAACTAATCCAAAAATCTAATAAGAACCCACAGACTATCAAAGACAAATGATCAACCTTGTGAAGTATATCAGCAAATCAATACTTCTTGGTTCTCCTCATTGCCACCTTCATTAGGATCTTCTATCAACAAGAAGTTTGTAGCACTTATATATCTCAAAGATGAATGAAATATTAAAGTAATATCACTTAATAAGCAAGAGCATACCTTATCAAAGTTGTTCTCTCTATCACTCCTTCTTTCTTGTCCTTCAAAATATTCTTTTATTTCTCTCCAAAGTAGTTTGAGAAATTCAACTACTTTTAGTTAAGTCATTAACTAATTTTAGTTAATGAAGACAACTCATAATTGAATAATAATAATAATATTTAATGAGAAGGATAAAATAAATGCTAACTAATAGGTGGGGACCCCCTTATTACTCCATTTAAATCTTTAACAATTTCCCCTTGCTCCTCCTTAAAAGTAGACACAATTTAATGTCATCTAACATTCATTTAATTATCAACATAATACATATCCCATTCAACTCATAGAAAAACTTGTAAACATCCTTGTGACTCCCGAATAATAAATATATTGATCAAAATAAATATATCACATTGTCGCCTTAGTCAAAAGTTGTTATAATATGCCAAAATAAATATATCATCAACTACTCATAAAATCACTATAAAATATGTCCAAAATACTGAGTAATCAACCTATTCCAAAACATACCATTGTCTATAAGATAATAGCGAGAATTGTTTGTAACAACACAACCATCATAATAACACTATATAATCATAAGTCATACTTTTTATGTGAGGCAACTTGCTTCTGTTTAATTTCATGTGGCTTTATGACTTCCAAACTTTCATTAACAGGGGTTTTAACTCTTGTTGTTGATGCTTTCGAATGCATGTCCTAAAAGGAAGTGTGTTTACTTTCATTTTTTTTTATCTTTGGCATGAGAAGTGATTGAATGTGAGGAAGTTGTTGAATGATCATAATTGACAGACTGGGTAGGCCATTTTCCTTTGCTAGGCTCGGGCTCTTGAATTTGAAATTTAAACTTTTTTAATGCATGATTGGAATGAGCATGAAAAGCTTTAGATGCAATATGTAGGGAATACTACTTTGGAGGAGGTGGAGGTAATGGCAATTAAGTTGTGGGTAATCCTTGAATTTGGTTTTGAGGAGGGTTAACAACACCCTCCCAACCATTATTGGCTAGGATCTCAAGTTGTAAAGAAACATGTGGTTGATCAGGAATACCAGAAATGTTTGGATTAGGTTGAAAGGGTGGTCTTGCAGGTGGAGGATGGGGTTGGAAAGCCCCTTGTCCTACTAAGTTCAAGAAATTGTAAGAGTTGGTTAAACTCCTCAGATTCGACATCGAAATGAATTGAGAAGTAGAGTCTTTTTTTTATCCCAAAATTATTTGGTCTTCTCCCTCTACCCATGTTTCCTCTGCCACCACTTCCTCTACTAAATAAAGTCATCTATAAGTGCAAACCAGAGTTAGAGCATGCATACAATAGTCAATAAACATCAAATACCATTTGCATAACATAAATTAGAAATAGATATGTTGATATCAAACAACATGCAAGCAATCAAGGAGATACAAGGGGATTCAATCAAGCTATCAATTATGCCCTTCAACTCTTCATCATCACATAAGTAACTATCATTTAAGAACATGGAAGAAATAATGTGTTTTGGGAATATTATAGGGTTTGTAATGTGTGAAAAGTGAAGTAATGGTAAGGAAAGATAATGGCACATGTTTAAAAACAATGAATCATCGAACATATATAAAGTCAAATTATATGTTAACAATCTTTTTATAATTGCCTTGTCAATTTGAAAAGTGAAGTAATGGTAAGGAAAGATAATGGCACGTGTTTAAAAATAACGAATCATAGAACATATAAAGTCAAATTATATGTTAACAATATCTTTATAATTGCCCTGTCAATTTTATATCCACCTATTCCAATCCTTTATTGTCAAAAATTAAGCATACATCAGGGGGGGAACCTTTTGAATTAAAATGAATATGGAATTGGGAGCTGGGAATAACTCATGGAAAGTGAAAAAATGGAAGAGTTGGCCATGAGCAATTAAAATTGAATTTATCATATATAACCAGCCTACAACACACTCTGACCATAACCACATACATATCGCCATCGTAATATACCCTTGTTTCCAATATCGATATCAATTTATCGGGACGTATTTTAATTTCAGACCACGGGGGGGAATATAAATGAACATTTGAAATGATATATGAATATGGGAATGAGGGAATAGCTTATGAAAAGTGATAACATGAGGGAATTGATCATGTGTATAAGAAATAAAACATTGCAATCCTCAAACAAAAACTCATTTCCATTTAAGTATTCAATACATGAGCGATGATAATTAACAGTTGCAATATATATGTCAACCTTAATTGAACCCTTTCTTTCAATAGTAATATTTAGCAAATGCACACAACTTATATCACCATAGTCTTAAAATCATTTGCTTGGAGGTCGAAATTTATTTATCATTAATAACACCAATAGTATATCCTTTTCAAAATCAAGCATATTGTTCAATAGAGCTCCTTAAATTCAGACTATCATCAGACTATGTGATATCTTCTAAAAGTCAGGATTCAAAAATGAAAATATTCATTTTTCAAGACTGATACGAATAATTCCCAATAACATTTTGTATAAACAAAAATTGAAGAGGGTCTGAGAAGGTATTCAACATGTTCACTATTTCAAGTTGTCGATATATCGGACATTACTTTCAAGAAAATAACCATCACGTCCCCAAAAGCAGTCAATGCATATTAAACTAGTCGACTTCCAAAAATGGTGCGGCATCGAAAATGATCACACTCATCTTTCATCATAGATGGAAGCTTATCACTGTGTTTAAGGAGCATTAGGATTTTCAATTTAGAGATATACAAGATTCCTCTTGTGAGACCAAAAAAATATATTTAACTTCTAGGGATGCAAAACCCTAGGGTTTAGCAACAAAACATTCTTTAACTTGTAATATCGACTAAGCAGAGTGATAAGATAGTTTTTAAATGCTCGGGTTTGAAACCAGACTGGAAAATTTCCTTTACATTATGACTTGAGACAACATTTCTAGGAAGGAAAACGCAAAAGTGTATCCAAACAGAGACGTGAAAAACCCATAACCCTAGTACCAAGTAGAAGGTACTAAAAAACGACACAGGAATCGCTCAAGTCGAGCGCTATATATGAAAATGACAAGAGGATTTAATGGAAACTCACAAATAAAGGGAAAAGTCAAGGAGTGACCCTTTTTTCCTTTTAACAGAAAGACGGACACTCAGGCTGTATTATCATCAGCCCTGGGTTGACTACCTAATCTCATCATTAAAAAAAATGTCGAGGAAGAACATCTCTGAAGACAGTTAAAAAAACCCAACAAGATTTTACAATTCTTTGATGGATACTAACCAGAGAACAAAACAATAAATTGAATCAAGCATTTTGTTCTCAGGAAGGAAGAAAAAGAATGACAGAACGAACTCACAAGTAAAGCAACATGCTCATTCACAGTCAACAGAGATCCTTCTAAATTATCATTGTAAAAATTTAATATGCATTTGATGGATATAGCTACAGTAACATACCTTCACTAACATCTTAATTTTTCCCTTAGAAAATATGGGTTTCACTGTCAAACAACCATGGTTAAAGGTTGAACCAAAACAATCTCTCTAGAGCTCAATTCCAAAACCACCAAAATGAAAATGCCAGAATGCTCAAGGTGGTAACCCCAACAAAAACCTTGCATTCCATGCATTGAATGCATGGGACCTCACGTTGCCTCAACATTAACTCTTTTTCCAGGTCATACTTCCAGTTAATCAACTATAACGAATAGCAACACAATTTACCATAGCACCTATTCAACAGTTCACATGTTTTAAATCCATCTTGGTAAATTTGTAATGCTTTTTGGAACTGCAACCAACTCAATAACATTTTAAATCAACCCACATATATTGTCAATCAAATGACGCGATGGTATGTATTTGTCACAATAAATGCTTAAACCAAGGTTTGAATGACACCAACAAGCCATATGAAATCAATATGAAAGAATATAATATGCCACATGTTTCACGTTGGAAAGAAATTCCGACCTTTTAAACTTCCTCGTATCACTTTTACATATATCAAGACATAACATATATGAGGGCCCGAGACTATCATACAACATGTAAGGTTGTATTATGATGTTTTAGTAGTACTTCATGTTGGATCGTTGTGATATATCAACAAACTTTTTCAAAAGTAAAAACCACCATATCACTTGCAATTGAAATTGTATATGCCATGAGAACCTCAATATGATAACAATGCTTTAATGATGCAATAAAACAATAAATTTTTGATTGAATATAATGTGTCGTGGATGTCAAGTTACTTGTCACTAGTAACCAAGGCAGAGAATTATGCTTTTTTAACCATCACTTCTGGAGATTCATTAATGAATAATCACTTATGCATCAAAATGTCTCAAGAAAACTGAAGTAGGCTAAAAATATCCATTGTTTTGAGAACAAGTGCATTGTCGATTTCTTTTCCTTTGCTAGGGGGTCCCACCTATAGTTAAATATTCATAATTTATAAGTAGAATGAAAAAATTTATTAGTGTCTTGCAACCATTTGCAGGCAGGTGGCTAGTTGACCATTTTATGAGTCAACACATTCCAATTAATAATATTCCCAAAATTGTGCTAAGATTGGAGAAGCTATATGAACTTCAAGACAGGTTCAAGAAGGTAACAAACTACAATACCAACAATTCAACAATGTAGTTTTAAGTGGTAAATCTTGGAACAAGCAGTGTACCTCGAAATATCAACCTCGGGAAGAATTGTTCCTCGGCTGAAAGGAAAGCTTTCATCAAACTATTCAAGGAATACAAACATATATTTTCTTGGGCATGTGATAACCTCAAAACCTATGATTCGAAGATCATTCAACATACCATTCCTATGAATTCTCAAACAAATCCTTTTAAGAAAAAGTTAAGAAAAATGCACCCCATTTTGGAGCCACAAGTAAAGGTAGAATTAAACAATCTATTGACATCAAGAATCATATTCCCGGTAAGGCATACACAATGGATCATTAATCTTGTACTTGTAAGGAAGAAAAATGGGGACATAAGACTTTGTGTCAATTTCAAAAACTTGAATAAGGTCTATAATAAGGAAAACTATCCATTCTTGCTTATGGAGAAAGTATTACAATGTGTCTCTGGTTCTGAAATGCTCTCATTATTAGATGGCTTCTTTGGTTATAATCAAGTTCTAGTTGCCCTTGATGATCAATTGAAAATTGCATTCCGAGCAAAGTTGGGAACTTATGTCTATAGGAAAATTCCATTTGGACTGATCAATTCCAAAGAAACTTTCCAAAGAGCCATGGACATAGATTTCAGAGGACTGATTGATGACTATGTGGTGGTATACCTTGGTGATGTAACAATATTCTCCAAAGATAAGAAAGATCATATAGCTCACTTAAGAAGAATACTCAACAGATGCAGAAGGTACGACATCTCACTGAACCCAAAGAAGTCTATTTTTGAAATTGATGAAGGCAAATTGATGGGATTCGTTGTGTCAAAAAATGGTATGATGATAGAACAAGAAAGATCTGAAGTCATCTCAAAGATCAATTTACCTCACAACGAAAAATCTATGCAGTCATTCCTTGGAAAGATTAATTTTGTGAGGAGGTTTGTTCCAAGTTTTTCTCAGACTGTCAAGCCCCTTCAATATATGATTAAGAAAAATGCATATTTTAAATGGGGGCCTAAGAAAAAGGATTCATTTGAAAAAATCAAAGAAGCGGTAGCCCAAGCTCTTGCTTTAATGAGCCCTTATTTCAACAAAGATTTCATACTTTGTACCTTTTCTTTTGATAATGCATATTTAACAGTCCTTACCCAGAAAAACACTAATTGAAATGAAATCCCAATTGTATTTATGAGTTCTTGGTTGCAAAGAGCATAATTAGACTATCTAGAAGTAAATAAACAAGCTTATGCAGTCTTCAAGGTTGTAAAACACTTAAGACCTTATTTAATCAATTTCAAAACCATAGTGATAGTACCCTACCTTGTTGTAAAAAACCTCATGTTACACAAGGACTTTCGAGGAAAAAGAGCTAATTAGACAACAACCTTGCAAGAGTATGACTTAGACATAAGACCTGCCAAGGTTGTGAAGGGAAAACGATTATGCGAGTCGGTAGCTGAATCAACAGAAGACATAGAAGAAGAAGATGAACTCTATCAAGATCATAGCATGTTAAAAAATGAAGTAAGTTATATCCCTGTCAACTCTAACCAATGGTATTACAAAATGAAATATTATTTAACCCATGGTTTAGCTCCACAAAATATGGAACAAAAGAAGAAGAGATATCTAAGGTTCAAATCAGCCCAATATCACTTAACTCAAGGAGTATTATTAAAAAAAAGTATGATGGTGTTTTCGTGAGATGTTTGGAAAAGGAAGATGCTAACAAAGACCTATTTGAACTCCATGATGGCCCAGTTGGAGGACACTTTGGAGGAAACGCCACTGCACATAAAATACTTAGAGAAAATTATTATTGGCCTACTTTATTCAAATACTCTCATGCATATGCAAGGAAGTGTCAAGAATTCCATAAGTCAGCTTGGAAAGAAAATAAACATGCTTTCCCCCTACAACCTGCTACAATTGAACGCCCTTTTCAACAATGGGGTTTGGACACGATAGGTGAAATTAACCCCAATTATTCTCAACTACACAAATATATCATTACTGCAACAGATTATTTCACCATATGGACAGAAACATCACCTCTCAAAGTTATCAATGAAAATCAGGTGATATCAATCCTTGAATATTTTATTATAACTAGATTTGGTGTCCCATAATCCTTAGTTTTGTATAGTGCTAAATATTTATCTTCCTTGAGGATGACTGAATATGCACTTGAAAAGAACATTTATATTAAATATTCAACAAACTACTACCCTCATGGGATTGGGTTGGCATAATCTACCAATAAGAATTTAATCAAAATTCTAAAAAGAACTGTAACAAAGAACCAAAGGAATTGGCATCAAGCTCTCCCCACTGCTTTGTGGGTTGATAGAGTGACACCTAATACTTCCCTGAGAAATTCTCCTTTCTTTCTAGTGTATGACAAGAAGTTGTTTTTCCCACTCATATTTTCTTACCTTCATTGCAACTAGCTCAATCAGTTCAAGAGGAAGAATGCCCAATTATGCAACAAAGGCTCAATATACTCCTTAAACTAGAAGAAGAACAAGAAACATCTAAAAAGAACCTAATGCAACATCAAGAATTGATAAAAATATGATTTGATAAAACTTCTTTAGGAAACAAAGATTTTCAGAAAGGTGATATAGTTCTTAAATGGGACAAATCCAATGAAATGAAAGGAAAACACACCAAGTTCCAAAAATTGTGGCTAGACCCATACCAAATCCATGAAAAGTTTGGGTCGGGAACTTTCAAACTTAAGACATTGGAGGGAGACATGGAGGAGCTCCATGTCAATGGGAAAATGCTTAAAAGACACTTCTCCTGATCACCTTGGGTGATGTAGCTATAGATTTTAACCTTGTACAATTATTTACTAGAAACATATTTTCAGTAAAAGAGAAGAAAAGATGCAATGGAAAATACACACATTACACAGATATAATTCCCCTGCAAACCCAAACTGGGAAAACCAACATATTTTGTATCAGAGCAGGCTGCTCTTGATCGTTTTTCAGCGCATGTCCCCGACGAGGTCTAAGTATAGCCAGTTGGGTCTCGAGTTTTTTTCTCTTGAGGAAAATCACTCTCGCACACCCAAGAAACCCTCGATGGCAGAAGAAAAGAAGGACGACAAAGAAAAAGATTCTATTAACCTGTTGCTTGAGCAAGCTCTCGTGCGACAGAGGGATGAAATGATGGAGAATTTTGCACACATTCTTCAACTCTTGTCGATAGCAACAGGCGCATCTTCATCAAGTGACCATTTTGGAGGAACCTCTCCCTTCAAGGTACAAGTTAATTTTCATATTCCCATATGTTAGCACTAGAAGTCACCTTCATATTGCATTGAAGGCAATCTCAATACCCATCAATTTATATGTCACAGGTAATTGAGTTTTGAGTGGTCAAATGGAGAAAACTCAATAATAATAGCGTTCTAACTCAGAAATTTGGATTAGCATGCACCGGCCAGGTCTTGAATCAACTTCAGACAGTAAGTTGGAGTAAGGGTGAGTAGGAGGAATATTTAGTGAGAAAGGTGTAGAGGTTCGCTATGAACATCAGATTTTCCAGTATCGTAAGGAGGAAAAACTTAAACACAAGGTTCTCTTGGATTCAAATTTCAAGGAGGCTGAAAGAAATCATAACAGTACTATAATCAAACATTTATCATAATACAGTTACAACAGTCCATGTGAATCAATCAAACATGAACTCTCTCAATATCATAGGTAAATAAGATGGAGAAAGAAAGCTAACTTAGATTAACCAAGATGTCTCAAAAACAAATACATAATTAGAGAACAAGTTGTTCTCAATCAAAATATTACAATAGCAGGCTCGATCATTCGACCTTAACAAAATATCAAAGCCGAGTATATATACTCAGAACTATTGCAACTACTAGGAGCGTGATCGAACCACTGCATTCAAAGTTTTCAGTCGGTGCCTGCTTTGTCAGACTGTGCAGGCCTCCTCATGTCAGATGCGAACCAGGTGCAGTTATGTACTTTATAGGAAAATATGTCCATAAGCAAGCTTCGGATTGACAGCCTGCCTTCACGATGTCTCTTAGCCTGCTTTTCATTTATGGAGTGAGTTGAAGATTCAACCACCACTCCCATTTCCATTAACTTCCTTCATCGGGATCGGGACAAGGCCCGACACCCATGAATGTTCCAGGCGGTGCCCACGACTTCTTCAAGTCAATCCCAGTGCGTCAAGGCCATGCAGATCTTCTTTTGTGACCAAATACGGGTTCTTTCGGTCTTTCAAACTTCAAACTATATTAGCCCCAAGAAAAACATCCGGAGTTAAGGATCTGATGACGTGTGGCTCCTGGATTAGGACGACCGAGATCCACTTCGGGCCTCTGGGCTTCGGGAAAATCCAAACTCAAATCTCGCTTACCTTCTGTGCTTTTACCCAGAGTTGTCTATCTAATGACGTGTGTCCTCTTCAATCAACGGTTATGCTCATGCTTCGGGACTTTGACCCCTTCAACCAGATCAACAACCCTTCTGCTCCCTCCTCGATCAATGATCGGGATCTCCTTCGGATCTTTGAGACTTTGGGCACTTCGGGACTTTGCAATGTTTAACTCCCACAATTCTCTAGAGTGCAGAACTCCAAAGTGAGGGATCTACCTCCACGTCTCCTCAACTTTTGATGTCTCATATTATTTCGAGAGTTCAGGCTTCGACACTTCGGGAATTCCACACACTTCTCACTTCAAAACTCCCGAAGCTTATTTCCCCGAACACTTGGATCAACTACCACGTGTCCCTTTAAAAATCAATGGCTCATGCTCTCTTCGGGCCTTTTGCTATGGTGCTATACTTCGCGCAACTTTTAAGATTCTAAATGCCCACGAGCCGCTAATCTAAACTCCACATGGAATTCCCGCCATTGAAAGGTGAACCTGTCTTAGCTTGATTCGGGTCCAGAACAGACCGCTCTAAGTGTCGCGCTTTCAGCCCGTGACTGAAGCCTATGTAAACAAAGACTTGGACGACTGGATAGGGGTTGGGAAAACAGGGAGATTGTGGCACTTTAAACACAAAGGAGGGGAAACAAAAACTATTTTACAAGCCGAAGGGGAAAAAACTTAAGAATTGGTCTAGGAAAGGAGAGAGAGAAGGCAAAACACAGACTTAGGTAGAAACCACAACCCCACGGGACTCTGACAAGTTTGTGTGATAACATTTGGCTCCACAGGGGATGGCATGCTCCCTGCAAGCTGCCAAGAACAAGTAGTTCCAATGCCTTAGTTGTTGGGTTATGGAGTCATGCTAAAAAAGTATCCTGCTGAGGATTACAGGCTGATAATTACTCTAAACAAAAGAAAATACATGGGCTCCAGAAAGAGCTTATTTATGTACAGTCCTAAGCTAACTGATTTTTACAAAGCATTAGGTGAAAGCAAACTTCCACCATAACCACCCAGATTGTTCGGTAATATAATTCTTCTCTTTACTGCAAATAATCCATAAAAGGTAAGGGAAGTATGACATCATAAAGAAAACATGTATTGGAACACTGACAATACCTCCGAATGATGATAATATGAACAATTTTGCAAGCTCCAATGCTTTTGGAAAACATAGTTCCATATATAACCCCACAAGGTCACAAAATTTATAATCAGGAAAGCTTGAATAGTAAGAAATTACCTCTTGTACTTCATTGTTGATCACCCATCGTTTGATGTTCTCAGAGTATATAGGTGGGTGGAAGATAGATGCAGGTTGGCTAATCCCAGGTGATATTTGCTCACTTACAGTTTCCAGGACAGGAATATCCTCTGCATTTCCTTTATAAGAGAAACAAACAAACTATGCCTTCGACTTTGAAAAACTAGGAAAAAACATAGAGGAACCTTCCCTAGCTTTTGCTGGTAGATTTTCATCTATCTCAGCTTCATAGTCAGGAGAAAAATATTCTGCAGAATATACTTTCTCTTCGACATTGGGATATTCAGAAGAGACATGTTGATCTTCATGAACATTTAAAACAACAGACACGTTTGATATGATGCCATACGTTTCTATGTTATCTCTATCATAATGAATATCATTCAACACGTCATGCTCTTCATGGAAAATGCTTTCTTCCACAATAACAACTTCATCACAAAATTGATCTTTGTGACGGACATAATCTTTATAAAACAAAGAAAACTCATCACAACAGTTTTCAAAAAGACACTCCGCTGGAAAATAATCTTTATAAAACAAATTGAAAGTTGCATGAAAACTGGTCAAAGAGCCGATGCTTACAACGGGAAGAGATCGACACCAATCATGAGCAATCCCTTGTAATGAATACTTGAAAATCTTAATATGAATATCTTCATGCACGATATGAAGTCAATGAATAAATTCATGAAAGTCCAACAAATGCTCGGCTGGTACTTCCCACCCTTTTCCTCAGAATCTAGGAACGCTACTTTCCCATTCATCTATACTAGGTGGTGGGATAGAGAAACCAACTATTTTTGAAAAATCACAGGAAAAAAACCTTTGAGCTAAGATCTGGTCCATTTCAAACCAGTGGAGTCACCATTGGGTTCTTTAATCATGGAGTCGCTAGGTGACTGATGCATAGCCTGAAAGTGTCCAGTCTTTATTCACCATTAAAGACCAGATCTGGTCATTATCGTTCTCCCAGAGAGCTTTTCAATCCGGGACAACAACAAATTTTTTTATGAGAAAGCTTTCCTGCTCTAAAATAATCCTCTCTGGGTCAGCTAAAACAGTGGAGTCGTAACAGTGAAGTCGTTAGGTGCACAGTTACAATCCTCTATGGTTCTGATATCTGATGCACCTTCATAATCATAAGCTTCTTTGTCGTTCTATCCCAGGGAAAAGTCTTCAATTCGTCCCTGGCAACGACGCCAGAAATGTTAGCAGTAGAAGTCACCTTCAGATTACATTGAAGGTAAGCATGATACCCATCAGTTTATATGTCACGGGTAATTGAGTTTTCAGTGGTCAAATGGAGAAAACTCAATAATAATAGCGTTCTAACTCAGAAATTTGGACTAGCATGCACCAACCATTGAGGTCTTGAATCAACTTCAGAGAGTAAGTTGGAGTAAGGGTGAGTAGGAGGAAGATTTGTTGAGAAAGGTGTAGAGGTCCGCTATGAATATCAGATTTTCCAGCAGCCTAAGGAGGAAAAACTTAAACACAAGGTCCTCTTGGATTCAAATTTCAAGGAAGATGAAAGAAATCATAACAGTATTATAATCAAACATTTATCATAATACAATTACAACAATCCATGTGAATCAATCAAACATGAACTCTCTCAGTATCAGAGGCAAATAAGGTGGAGTAAGAAAGACGACTCATATTAACCAAGATGTCTAACAAACAAATGCATAACCATAGAACTAGTTGTTCTCAATCAAAATATTACAATAGCAGGGAGCCTAGCTCAACCATTCGACCTTAACAAAATATCAAAATTGAGTATATATACTCAGAACTGCTGCAACTACCAGAAGCGTGATCAGACCACTCCATTCAAATTTTTTAGTTGGTACCTGCTCTGTCAGACTGTGTAGGCCTCCTCATGTTAGTTGCAAACCAGGTGTAGTTATGTGCTTTACATGAAAATTTGTCCATAAGGAAGCTTTGGATTGACAGTCTACCTTCACGACGGCTCTCAGCCTGCTTTCCATTTATGGAGTAAGTTGAAGTTTTAACCACCACTCCCATTTCTATTAACTTCCTTCACCAGGATCGGGACGAGGCCTGACACCCATGAATGTTCCAGGCGGTGCCCACGACTTCCTCGAGTCAATCCCGACACCTCAAGGCCATGCAAATATTTTTCTGTGACCAAATACGGGCGCTTTCGGCCTTTCAAACTTCAAACTATATTTGACCCAAGTAAAACCTCTGGAGCTAAGGATCTGATGATGCATGGCTCTTGGATTAGGACGACAGAGATCCACTTTGGGCCTTCAGGCTCCTGAAAAATCCAAACTCAAATCTCTCTTACCTTATGTGCTTTTACCCGGAGCTGTCGATCTATTGACGCACGTCCTCTTTAATCAATGGTTATGCTCCTGCTTCGGGACTTTGACCCTTTCAACCAGATCAACGACCCTTCTGCTCCCTCCTCGATCAACGATCGGGATCCCCTTCAGGTCTTCGAGACTTCGGGCACTTCGAGACTTTGCAATGTTTAACTCCCACAATTCCCCGAAGCACAGAACTTTGAAGCGAGGGATCTGCCTCCGCACGTCCTTAGCTTTTGATGGCTCAGATTATTTCGGGAGTTTGGGATTCAACACTTCAGGAATTCGACACACTTCTCACTTCGAAACTCCCGAAGCTTATTTCCCCAAACACTTGGATCAACTTCCACCCGTCCCTTTAAAAATCAACGGCTCGTGCTCTCTTCGGGCCTTTTGCTCTGGTGCTATACTTCGCACAACTTTTAAGATTCTGAACGCCCACGAGTTGCTAATCTGAACTCCACATGGAATTCTCGTCATTGAAAGTTGAACCTGCCTTAGCTTGATTCGGGTCCAGAACAGACCGCTCTGAGTGTCGCGCTTTGAGCCCGCGACTGCGGCCTGTGTAAACAAAGACTTGGACGATTGGATAGAGGTTGGGAAAACAAGGAGACAATGGCACTTTAAGCACAAAGGGGGGCAAACAAAAATGATTTTACAAGTCGAAGGGGAAAAAACTTAAGAATTGGTCTGCGAAAGGAGAGAGAGAAGGCAAAACACAGACTTAAAAAGACAAGTTTGTGTGATAACACCATATTTGAAGGTGAGATAGATGTGGATGCCCTAGACAAATGGTTAAATCTGTTAGAAGGTTAATTCTCTATTTGAAATTTTTTCGACTAGGAAAAGATCACCTTCGCACTCCTCAAGGCTCTCCCCCATGTCAAACATTGGTGGGAAACTTATTGGAAGCAAAGTTCCACAGAGGAATCTGGAATATATGGGGTTGAGCTCACTTGGTATTTTTTTGTAGATGCGGTCAAATAATAGTACTATCTTGTTGATAATTATGAAGACTAGTACATGAGATGGACCACATTGCAGCAAGAGAAGAGCTAAACAGTGTCAGAGTTCACAAATACTTTCCATACCTTGCGCACCAAATTGGGTATCAAGGACTCCAAGCGTCATATGGTTCTGAAATATTGTGGGGCTCTACATAGATTCATCCAAACCGAAATGGATTTCCTAAACATCTCATCATTGGGAGTTGCCTATCGATATGTTGTCAAAATCGAGCATAAATTTAGGCACCAAAACAAATGGGAATTCGAGTCTGCAAATATGCAACAACCAAAGCACGGTAAAGACGGCCCTAACCAACATCCTCTAGACAACCAGTCCAAGACACAGGAGAAAAAGCGTATAGGGAAGACGAAGAATGACACTGGGACGTGGTGTGACTTCCACAAAATCCCTTGGCACAACACCGATGAATGTCACTCGAAACAGTCATTGGTGGTCAAGGTTAAAGACACAGAGCCGAACCCTGATTCAGAATATGATTCAGAAAATATTGCAAACAGACAGATCATCGACACAGACCCCACTGTCACTGTCGCAACCACAACAATTCAACCAAAAGAATTAGTAGATCCTGAAGAGGGGGAGCACCTCTTCCATTCACATATGTGGGTGAAGGGGACCCCGTTGCATTTCATTGTTGATAACGACAGCCAGAAGAACCTCATCTCAACTAAGGCCATCAAGCATTTGGGGTTGTCGACAACACCACACCCGCAACCATACAAAATTGGGTGGCTTCACTAGGGACGACATCTCTGTGTCAGTCAGCAGTGTCGCCTGTCCTATGGCATCCATCCCTTCAAGGATCAGGTAGTGTGTGATGTTGCCCCTATTGATGTCTGTGATGTGGTTTTAGGCCAACCATATATGTGGAGACGTCATGATGTCTATGAGTCTAGACCTCATAGTGTCATTATTACTCTGGGAGGACACCTCTATCAAATACTAGAGGTAGTTCTAACTACTGCGCCACCAAAACAATGCCGCAAGGTAATCTCTCATACTGTCAAATTCATCCTCTTCAAGGTCTGTTCAAATGATGCACATAAGACTGCTACAACCACTACAGCCTCAACACCTTCTATCCAAAAAAAATAGATTGTTTCATCACCCACAATGGTGCCTACACAACGCCCCGTCAAACCTAGAGATAACAGATTGGTGGAGCATATTCAACCCCGCCAACAACCTGCTTATGACAGTCTTCCACAGATCAAGCATCACAACTTATCCAACAAAGCACGCAACTCACCAAGATTCAGATTTAGAAAATGCTTTCCCCTCTTCCTTGGGCACTCAACGCAATGGATAACATTGCTTCCTAAGGGGGGAGGATTGATCCAGGTGGATATTAGTGGCCACCCACCTATTCCAACTAGCTCCTTTTGTCAGTTTTTAGTTCAACACATTCTTTTATACTTTTTTGTAATTGTGGGTTCTACCTTTTCGGGTTTTTTTTAAGCCCTACACATCTTCTAGGTGGATATTGGTGACCTCCCACTTAATCCAACTGGCTTATTTTGTATGTATTCATGTCAACACATCTTGTTGTACTTCCAGGGTCATTTTGGTGCCCTAAACAATGTTATTTTGGCTTGCCACATTCAAACTATAGACAGAGTCAGAGTTTGACGACGTAATGCGTAGTTCTCAAAAATACCTTTCCAATGGGCTATCACGCGCCTAAAACGGAGATCGTATGCAAAAGTTACGACCCCGAGAAGTTAATGTACTAACTTACCCAAACTAGACCCACATGACTTTTGGCATTTCGTCTCCTAGGATTAGGTTTTTGGATGTCAAGGGTTTTGGCATTCTTGTTTAACATAAAAAGGCCTTCAAAGCCTCATTGTAATCATCTTCTGGTGAATAAGTGTAGCTGTCACATCTCTTCTCAGAGATAAAGTTGCCACCATTCTAGCGAGTCTTGCACTCTATATTTTTACAGTCTCTTTACAATTATTTCATTAATAAAAATCAAGTATTGTTGTATTTCTCTATTTCTGACAATTTTCATGAGTGTTTCATCGTAGTATCTCTTCTTTCATTTCATTCCAAACATAATCCAGATCACCTTTAAAACACCAGAAACAGTTTTTTTTGGTTCCCTATGAATTATATAGCTCAATTCACTTTTCTAGGTGGATATCTAGACTCCCTTGTCAAATACCTTTCCAACGACTGCTTTCTTTCTCAATTCTGAGTCTTGAGCAAAGAGTTATGGTCATTTAAAAATTATCGATTAATTCCTTCCACTCACCCCTCAACCAGGTGCAATTCTTAACTGTGCTTATGCATATTTTCACCTGCTCCTTTGAATTTTTGGCAGGATCTCAACCGGGTTTACTCATGACCTTATTTTGAACATTTTGGCCAAGTTTCATCTTCATTTGAACTACAGGCTACTAGATACAACCTTTTGAAGTTTAAGGCCAATTTATATTTTTAGCCTTAAATGTTACGGCTACCTTCTATGTCCTCCTGTACATTTTTATATGCCCATATATATGTTTTAAATCCATGGATGTCTCAATATATTTCCATGGTCTACTACTATGCCCCAATCTGATTCCAGAGCAGGGAGTTATGTCCCTTGGAAGCTAACGGGGTCTCCAAATTTACCTTGCAATATTTGGCCTGTAACTTCTTCATACTAGCTCCATTTGACGAATGGTTTACACTGTTAGAAAGCTCTCTCTGAGCTCTTTCATTTGAGATGTATAAATAAAGTGTAGTTTGGTACATTATCTTCTTGTGGTTTTTTCATTTTCCTAAAAACATTGTTTAGGCCTTTGAAAATGGCCTACAAGTTAATGACCTGAAAAACACCATAATTTTAAGGAAAAATTCATCATTTTCTAAGAATTTTAGCTGACTGGGATGCTGACGTGTGATCTTGATTCCACCTGGCGCCCTAAGGTTGCTCCATGTCATCTCCATTGAGCACTTTTCCAAGTGTCAACAACCTCTGTTGCTTATTCCTTCTCTTTCCTCTCCATTCTCCTAACTCTACATCCATTGTCGCATGCTATTTATTTTTCATGCCCTACAGACCCTTGGCTACCATGTGGCACCCGCTCATTGGGTCATGGGCTCCATTCCCCAATAATTTACCTTGGCATGCAAATTTGCACGCCCCTTTGATCGGACGACGGTGGTTCGAGGGTGTTGACGATGATCGATGGTCACCGTCGCATTGTGCCTCCCCAAGACTTACCGATCATTAACAAAGGGGGGAGGGATTGCGAAACTTAACCTTGGTAAATACTTGGGTGGCATGTCATGCATCAGTGGATTTCCACCCCTCGGCCTATGGTTTTCCTAACCATGCAGGACCCCCCCCCACAACACGGTTTCGTGGGCCCGACTCGTGGTTCCGCTCGACATGCGAGCGATCCATCGTTGTGCCACCTCACCCTCCACCTTTACTACACCTGCCATTGTGTACCTTCTATCGTGGCCCTATCATTGTAGCAGTACATCTCACCTCTCTTCCATGTCAACTGACATGTGGCCCCCACGTCATGTTGACGTCAACATATGAAAAAATTCCCAATTTTGTCAATTTTTTAAAATTTCTCAATATTTTCCAAAATGCCCAAAAGCGCCTGATTTTGCAATTTCTTTCGGGGTGCCATTGAAGCTCTAGAATTAAGCTTTGTATGGCCAATTTCGAGCCCTTTAACAATCAATATGACTCTAACACCTGTAATTCGACTCCCGCGCATCGAATTCCTCATGAATTCCACTACAAAAATTGGGGCTTTAGCCCAATTTCCCCCAATTTCGTCATGGGCGCCAGGCGACTCTGTAAAATTCCAAATTCAACCATCTACAGGCTCAATTTTTCCCAATTAAAGACTTAAATTGATTGTTTCTCATTCTAGGGTTCGAATCTTTCAAATTCTTTATGAAATTCTCCCAATTTCACAATAATACTTTTAACATACTTGTTGCAAACATCCTCTGCAACTAAATTTCTGCAATTTTCATCTTCAACACTTGCTAACTCGGTCCATCCAGGATCAGTGTTGAAACATGAGTTACGATACCACATTGTAGCATCCCCGACCCTGAGCTAGGCTATACCACCAAAAATTTCAACTCTAATACCGATTTAATTCACTCAAATACTTTAGAACTGCATAGAATTATGCAAAATGACAACAAATATGTACATACGACATATATAAGAAAAACCCATAACAAAAAAAATGGATACTTAAGCACATAGTAATTAAAACAAGCACATAAAATACGCTTATATTTTATAAAAAGTCACCAATTGCGTGCAGACCTCAGACTTTCCTCCCATCCTTAGACTATGTTGCTCATAACTCTCAGCAACAGGTCACCCCGGAGGTGGGGATAAAACTCTACCATGGCATAGGAATCCTAAGCCCAGATTAAGTCTATCAAACAACAGAAATGCTCAGGCTCAGATGCCAACTCTAGTAGACAACCTCCAGTCCCTCATTCCCCACATCCCTGTCCCACCCCTGGAAATGTGTCGCTTCTTTGCTCAACAGTCCTTTGGTTGCCCCACTTTCCTTCTAGGGCTTCAACAACAAGCCACACAAGAAGTCTCAAATCCCTATAGATGTAGCTTGGCACCTTGGGAATCAATTCCTAACAATTATCTCACCTGGAGAGAAAGCTCATGAGCCTACCAACCCACTTCTTCAATAGCACACGGGCGTGACAACCCACCTCTTCATCTCAATTTTTATCTAGAAAATTGCTCCCAAGCTTTCCCAAATACATGTATGTTGATGGCAGCGAGAGATTGTGAATGAAAGGAGAGTGGAGATGGTGAGAATGATGAAACGAATCATGGGAAATGAAAAGTCCCCCAAATATATGTACACATTCCCAACTTGACACTTGTCATGTTGGGAACTACATGGACCTACTTACATGATGATACGTTCCTCAACTTAGGGACTTAGGATATATATTTATATCATAATCTTAGACTTGGTACTTTAGGAATATTAATACAATATTCCTTTGGGCTTAAGCCTCCTTAGCTTAGCCCCCTTCCTAGACTTTTAACCCTCCTTTCCCTTTCTAGTGGAGTTTATCCCCCCATACTCTTTTTGTCTGGTTGGTCTATA